>VXAB01008636.1:22508-44493 GCA_013399175.1 Odontophorus gujanensis | reverse complement strand
TTTTTTTTTTTTTTTTAATCATATTTACTTCTCAGGAATACCTAGAATTAAAAATGAACAGGTGAAATCAACCAAGTTCCTTCTTTCTAATCTAACCTCAACTAAAAAGTACACTGGTTACATGTGGGTAAAACAAAAAAAGTATCAGACAAGCAAAAGAAATAAAACATTTTAATAAAGAACATACCTTGACAGCAGTGTACAACAGTATAAAACATTTACAGTGACCAGAATCCTGCCACATACTCACTATAGTACTTTAGAACAAGGTAAAAGCAGCTGAAAATAACAGGCTGAAAATACTGGAGGAACCACAGCAGTCACTGTGCAAAACCAATCATTAAATAAAAAGAACAGTGGTTTGCACTAATTGTCAACCAACATTCTTAAGCAAGGAACAGGAAGAATGGTAACTGGACCATGGCTGAACTTCAAAAATACTACAAATGCATTATAAATTGAATACATTATAAATATTAGAAATGAAATACATGGTAATTCAGAGATTTCATAACTGTGTTCTTGGAAAACCCAAGACAATTATCTTCCTTCAAATTCACATGTTAAGAATACAGTTTTTAAGATATCCACTAGCATCCATCTGCTTTGTAGTAAATAGGTGGTAATCTGCATTCTTCTAAACATTTCGCATAATTGGTCTGATGCAGGACCAGAAACAGGGAACCGCAAAATTAAAAAGAAAAACAGTGCATTTCAGGCAGTAGTTCTTAGTTTATGCAATACAACTCCTGTCCTGACAAATAGTGAGACACACTCCTGAAAATCACTTGAGCTGTTTATTTTCCACATGGCTGGAATAACTGTACTCATTATCTAAATAAATCAAACCACCAAAATATTGTGATAGTTTCCAAATATGTCTAACAACAACTAATATCACAGAATTACAAAATTGTAGGGGTTGGAAGGGACCTCTAGAGATCACAGAGTCCAACCCCCCTGCCAAAGCAACTCACTAGACCAGGCTGCACAGGTAAGTATCCAGGTAGGTCTTGAATTTCTCCAGAGGACATTCTGCCACCTCTTTGAGCAGCCTGTGCCAGTGCTCCGTCACATGTGCTGTGAAGAAGTTCCCACACACATTTGTGTGGAACTTCCTATGCTTCAGTTTGTGGTCATTTCTACTCATCCTATCACCACACACATCAGAGAAGGGTCCAGTCTCACCCCTTCACCTCCCACTCCTTAGATATTTATATGCATTGGTCAGATCTCCTGAGTTTTCTTTTCTCAAGGCTGAACAGTCCCAGGTCTCTCAGCCTTTCCTCATAAGGGAGGTGTTCCACACCCTTTATCATCTTTGTAGCCCTCCACTGGACTATTTCCAGGAGATCCCTGTCTTTTTTGTACCAGGGAGTCCATAGCTGGACACAGTACTCCAGATGAGGCCTCACCAGGGCAGAGTAAAGAGGGCAGATCACCTCCCTCGACCTGCTGGCCATGATCTCTTTAATGCACCCCAGAATCCCACTGGCCTTCTTGGTCACCAGGAAACACTGCTGGCTCATGGCCAACCCATCATCCACCAGGACACCCAGGCTCCTCTCCACAGAGGTCCTCTCCAGCAGGTCATCCCCCAACCCGTACCAGTGCACGCAGTCATTCCTCCCTAGGTGTATGACTCTACACTTGCCCTCGTTAAATTTCACCTGACTCCTTTCTGCCCAACTCTCCAGCCTGTCCACATCACACTGAATGGCAGTGCAAACTTCCAGTGTGTCAGCCATTCCTCCCACTTCTGTATCATCAGCAAACTTGCTGAGGGTGGACTCTATCCTCCCAAGGTCATCGAAGATGTTGAACAGGGCCACACACAGCACTGACCTGAGGAACACATGCACAATCCTAACTCCGCTAACAATAAATCACCATTACCACTAGTAATGTACTAAATGTTTCAGTGTATACTCTTATAATGTCTTTATCAGTGACCTTGACNTAGGTCTTGAATTTCTCCAGAGGACATTCTGCCACCTCTTTGAGCAGCCTGTGCCAGTGCTCCGTCACATGTGCTGTGAAGAAGTTCCCACACACATTTGTGTGGAACTTCCTATGCTTCAGTTTGTGGCCATTTCTACTCATCCTATCACCACACACATCAGAGAAGGGTCCAGTCTCACCCCTTCACCTCCCACTCCTTAGATATTTATATGCATTGGTCAGATCTCCTGAGTTTTCTTTTCTCAAGGCTGAACAGTCCCAGGTCTCTCAGCCTTTCCTCATAAGGGAGGTGTTCCACACCCTTTATCATCTTTGTAGCCCTCCACTGGACTATTTCCAGGAGATCCCTGTCTTTTTTGTACCAGGGAGTCCATAGCTGGACACAGTACTCCAGATGAGGCCTCACCAGGGCAGAGTAAAGAGGGCAGATCACCTCCCTCGACCTGCTGGCCATGATCTCTTTAATGCACCCCAGAATCCCACTGGCCTTCTTGGTCACCAGGAAACACTGCTGGCTCATGGCCAACCCATCATCCACCAGGACACCCAGGCTCCTCTCCACAGAGGTCCTCTCCAGCAGGTCATCCCCCAACCCGTACCAGTGCACGCAGTCATTCCTCCCTAGGTGTATGACTCTACACTTGCCCTCGTTAAATTTCACCTGACTCCTTTCTGCCCAACTCTCCAGCCTGTCCACATCACACTGAATGGCAGTGCAAACTTTCAGTGTGTCAGCCATTCCTCCCACTTCTGTATCATCAGCAAACTTGCTGAGGGTGGACTCTATCCTCCCAAGGTCATCGAAGATGTTGAACAGGGCCACACACAGCACTGACCTGAGGAACACATGCACAATCCTAACTCCGCTAACAATAAATCACCATTACCACTAGTAATGTACTAAATGTTTCAGTGTATACTCTTATAATGTCTTTATCAGTGACCTTGACAATGGGATTGAATGCACCCTCAGCAAGTTTACAGATAACAGTAAACTGAGTGGTTTGGTTGTTAAGACAGAAGAAAGGGATGCCATTCAAAGAGACAGGTTCAATAAGTCCATGTACAAGGAACTGCACTTGAGTCAGGGCAACCCCAGATGTCTGCACAGACAATGTGATTCATTTGAGTGCAGCTCTGTGGGAGACTTGGGGGTTCTGGTATACAAAAAGTGTGACATGAGTGTAGGGCATGGAGCTTACAAGGTGAATTGCATCCTGGGCTGCATCAAGAGGGGTGGCCAAGAAGGCAACAGAAAGTGATAGATCCCCTTTACTCCGCTCTTCAGAGGCCCGAATGGAGTACTGCATACAGGTCTAAGCCCCCACTCAGGAAAGAGACAGCTGTTGGAGTGGGTCTAGAAGAAGACCACAAAGATGCTCAGAGGGACAGAAGAATAAAGGTGCTGGGTTTGTTCAGCCTGGAGAAGAGACTCTAGGGACACCTCACTGTGGTCATCCAGTACTTGAGGAGAACTACAGGAGGGAGACCAATTTTTTTTACGTGGGCAGACAGTGATAGGACAAGAGTCAATGATTTTAAACTAAAAGAGGGGAGATTTAAGATGTTAAGAAAAAATTCTTTACTCAGAAAGCAGTGAGGCCTGTCACAGGTTGCCCAGAGAAGCTGTGAGTGCCCCATCCCTGAAGGCATTCAAGACCAGGATGGAAGGGTCCCTCAGCAGCCTGGTCTGGCAGATGGCAACCAGTTACAGCAGGGGGAGTGGAACTAGATGAGCTTTACTGTTTTTTTTCCCAAGTTATTCTATGATTCTTTGAAGACATACTTAAGTGCATAGGTATAAGCATAGTAGGTTTTACTTAATATCTGAACTTTTCTTAAGAAACCTATTTGGGTTCACAGAACCAGCACTGTAAGTGGGAACCTCCTGGCCTATATTAAACCTACTGACCTTTTAAGCTCAGGTGGTTTTTTTGTTTGTTCGTTTCTTTTTTTCTGTTTTTTGTTTTTTTTTCCCAACAAAGCCTGAAATTCTTGTATCTGTTTTTTCCAAAATTTCTTGTTGATCACCATGTATACACATACCTGGTATATCCTCAGATTTTAGGGACTTGACAAACTCAAGGTGACTTATCATTATATTTGTATCAATCACCACTAGTATGTTCAGATCAGAAAAAGTCCCTGGGGCAAAAAAAATAATAACAGTTATTATTCTGAGAAAATCAGTTGTGTACTCTCTACTCGGGTGACTATCTGATTTTAATAACTAGATGTTTGTACCCACCAAAAAACACAAGAGCATGACATACCAGCAGAAATATTTAAATCCTGTTCTGGAAGATCTATATCCATACTTGTAAGTTCTCCACAGGTCTGTACGACAGATTGGGCCATCCTTTTTTCAATACGAGCAACATGCAAATCTTCAACTATCTGCATCTACAATAAAAAATGTGCACTTCTGGAATTAATTATGTGCAAGAAATCACTTTTGAATGGCTTCAAAAAATATATACTTCTGCATTAATTACCTTGTTTAACTGACTAAAACTGAAAGTTAAAAAAATTAAGATGGTAAAGATAGTAAATCTATGAGAATCTTTTGCCTAACCACCAGCATAAGGAGCCCACAAAAAGACATCCAAAATACAACCAAGAAATATTTGTTCTGAGAAACCTTTCTGCCTAGTATACAAAACTTTTCTTCAATTTCTTGCTACACAGACTGCCAAGTAACCTGTCAGATGTTTCCCCCAAAAAATGCACCTCCTCCCACTGGAATGTAAGAGGTTAGAAAATGAGATAGCTAGAGTATGCAAGCAACTACGAAGGCCCCTTGTGCTGCAGAGAGTAAAAAGGTAGCAAACTTCCCATCTAAAAAAGTTTCTGGTTACTACTTTAGCAAGTTTGTGTAGTATTTGAAAAAAAAATTCCATATATTTAGAAGTATAGATCATAGACCAGCAATGCAGAACATTAGGAAAGATCATGGAATTGCCAGCTATGTAACCTCAACGCCATGAGTTGTTATTACCAACTAAAAAGTGTTAAATGAAAATATTACTAACCTCTTGGTCTCCTTCTATGTACTCACAGTCTTCAGAGGATGTAAAGACTACTTTGCTTTGAGGGGATGGAAAGCCCTGCAGGAAGAATTATATACATATATTAAAAAAAACAAACAAACAAGATCTCTCTCTCTCTCTCTCCCTCTCTCTCTCTCTCTCTATATATCTGTATATGGATATATATAAACACCACAAACTATCAAGTAAGATCGAGGAAATAGCGATTCTCCTGCCAAGAGTTTCAGAATATAGCTCTTAATATTAAGTACATTTTACTTAACTTTTAGATAGATTTTATATTCTCTCTTACTTTGTAGGAGTCAGATGTGCCTGAGAACTCAAAAGAAACAAATAGTAACAGAAACAGAACATAGAACAGTCTTTTAAAAAGATTTGTTTTTAGAAAACACTGAATACTGACAACTGAAAGTAACAGGTAACATAAAACATATTCTCAATATCTATGATAAAGTGTCTACAATGTCATTCCAAAAGGTCTTAGAAGGTTAGTTTTCTTTTAAAATAAGTACAGTGGTTAACACAGTGAGGTTGACCTTTTGTGGGTTTGTAACTATGAACTATCTTAAATAAGTTTTATTTTGACAATCACTTAGAAGTATTGCTGAAGTATCCCATTACTTTAATGGCTTTTGTTCAATTGTTTTGAAAAAATCCTCTATATACAGTTTGTACTAATGTTTTAGCAATCAGATTAACTCTGTCTTGATCTGGGCTCTCCAGTACAAAAAAAACCATATTAATAGAGTGAGTTTTAATAGAGTGAGTTGAGCTAAAAGTCAAGATAATTAAAGGTCTGGAGCTTGTCATATGAGACAGGCAGAAAAAGCTGGTATTAGCTCTGGAAGAGAAGGCTGAAGGAGTCCTTGTCAATATATATATAATTATGTGATGGGACAATGTAAAGAAGACAGGACCAAGATCTTAGTGGACCCCATAGAGAGGGCAAGAGGCACAAACTCAAACAAAGAAAATTGCATTTGAACATAAAAAAAAAAAAGCTCTTTTTTTCCTAACTGTTAACTTGTTAACTGGTGCTTGAACAGGTTGTCCAGATAGGGTACAGAACTGCTGCCCTTAGAGATGTCCAAAACTGGACTGGACGCAGTTCTGGATAATCTCCTCTACCTGACTGCTTAAGCAGGGAGTTGGACAAGCTGATCTCAAGGTGTCTTCCAATCTCAGCAATTCCGTGATTCTGTAATTACTATGTTCGCATACATGGAAAATGATTACAACAACATAAAATGAACAGAAATCCCTAAAAATTAATGTTAGGTATGTTAAACACCAAATAAAAAAAATAAGGACAACTAAGATAAAGGTGATACATAAACAGAGATGCAAAGATGAACACAAACCAGAAATCAAGACTGAACCTGATTACAGCCAATGAATTCTCCTCGCATCACTTAACCATCAATAAGCACCCGTTAGGCATGGGCTTTCACTGGCTCTATTTGTACACACAACCATACCAGCTCAAAAAACATATTTTTGACTTGTCCCTGAACTGAAGTACCCCATAACTCTGGCAAAAATTTAAAGCTACAAAAGCCTACATACACAGTCCCACCATGCAAGACCTTTACTCCTCCAGCTTGTCTAAGCATTTAGCAGAGCAGATAAGCATTTTAACATGATTTACAGTGTGATGAGAAAAATACACCTAGCTGGCTATGGGATCCTGAGTCTCGCCAAGAAGGCAGTCTATGTAAAAACTACCTGCCATTCAGAAACTAGACTAGAACAGACTAGGCTGATTTGCATAATATAGAAATAAGTGAGTTCTCATTACCTGCTTAAAACATGGAGCTGTGGTTTTGAAGTCCCTTTTATCAGTCCCGGAATTACAAGTAACTTGATCAGCATTCTGTTCTTTCCATTTACAACACTCCCATTGCTGCAGTGTTTCAGTTGAGTAGTGTGATGTACACTTGTTAGCATGTTGATTTTTCTTAGAAAAATCCTTACTTCCTTCTTCATACTTTTCTTCAGAAGACTGAGATAATATATTTGACTTCTTAGTGACAGGTCTGTCATGATGCACAGTCTCTGTAGATGTGCTAGATGGCTTTTGTTGAATTCTGACATCTTCACTCAATTTTCTAGGCATGTCTGCTTTTTTATGGGGTATATATAAATCATACACAGATGAATTAAGTTTTCTCAACTCAGATTGTTCAGTTTTTACCTTTAGTTTACAGAGTTCAACGTTATTCTTCTTCACCACCTTGTGCCTCTGAACCACAAAGCTATGACAGAGTCTTTTACTTTCCGTACCATCAAACGTATCTTCATTATGATTTTCCTTGCTGGTTGTCATTATATCAGCAGCACCTGCACTTCTTCCACGTTTAACCTCTTTGGATTTAAACTGCATAACTATTCTCTTTCGCTTTTCAGATTTGATTATAGAATTATCCGTGATTTTGCTTCCATTTGGACATTTTCCTTGGGATTGTCCATCAGCACCTGCATTAGAACTTGGGTATTGTTTCTTCTCTCGTCTGTCTGCCTCTGTTTTGAATCTACAGAAATTTTACAAAAAAAAAAAGTCATGTAATCTAGCTCAGTTAACATAACACAACAAAAGAAAAACAAACGACAAAAAACACTGCATTTGATTTAGGCAGTTACAACTAAGCATTTACGAGTACCACTCAGACATGTATTTAAACACTAACTTTCAGTAACACCTGTCCTCCAAGATAGCTTGCTGTAGGGCTTTCAGTACTTACATCTTTGGCTGTAGAGGCATTTCAAATTACCAAAATAAGAGAAAGTAAAATACAGAAAAAGCTATCTAGAGAGATGTCCTGTTACAGTTTTTTTCCATCTTATCACACTGATGAATATTAACAGCATTTTAATAATACAAAAAATAAGTGCATCATCCTAAAGATCAAGTATGCAGCAGTCAGTCTTGGTCACAAATGGCCAAGCACTTAATGGCCCTCAAATGGGGCAGGTTAAACAGACTGAGTAACTGGGAAAAGGAACAACTGAGGGAAATATATTAACACACTACAGGAATCAGGATATGAAGACTGAATAAGAAATTATTTCTATCAAAAGCATAGAAAATACTCAATAAATTTATCAGACACTAGATTTAAAACACCCTCAGCATTTTCTCCCATACTATCAAAAGGAGGAGGTAAAGGCCATATGAGAAATGCCTGTAGGACAGATTAATTCAATGCCCTAACAAGCATGCAACAAGATTTTACCATAATTAAGAAACAATCCAAAGCTTTACCATCTCAGGATTCATAAGCACATTATTTATTTATTTATTTATTTATTTCCAAATACTGTATACACTTGCTATGCTTGAGGTGAAAGGCAACTTCTTTGCCTCAGGTAACTTACTTTTTGCTAACGGAACATGAAATATGCAGTACAGATCAACAAGGTAGTGCTCAAAGCAGAAAAAGAAGGCTTTTTATAACAGTAGTGCTCGAAGGATACTGTTCCTATTTATTTTAAGTGTAATTATATACTTTTATATAGAGTTCTAAAATGTTTGAATCCTGTTTTCTTAACAACCTTAAACTGACTATTTCAGACAGAATCCACTCATAAATCTACTCATAAACACAACGCCAACACTTTTAATTAAAAGACAAATAGTCTATTTAGTGAACAGGTGGAAAACAAATCTTAAATTCAGTATTCAAAATAATACAATAGTTGTTCTATCTAATGCCAGGGTAAGAATTTACCTTTGAAATTCTTTCTCTCTTTCCACAGTTTGACTGTGAGACCTTATATCTACAGAGTTCTGAAAGAAAGAAAAAGCAAAGTGCTGTTACAGAAAACTGCTGTAAAAAACTCTTCACAAGAAGGAACATATTTCATATTTTATATTTCACATAAAACCACAGTGATTTTGAATAAGCTAACCTTGAAAAGGGCAGCTGCATACCTGTCAAGATCCAAAGGGGAGAAGTGTTACTAAATGTAGTTTTTCCCATAATCCTTTTCCCCAAACTCCTCTTTTTTAATTTTTCATCCTTCAGCTTCCCCAGTAGGGGAATCACCAAGTAGTCCCTTAAGAATCAGCCCTGAAATCATCAGCATATATGGTGTCAGCAAATATGGCATGAGCAACACACCGGCACAGGGTGCCCAGAGAGGCTGTGAATGCCCCGTCCCTGGAGGCATTCAGGACCAGCTTGGATGAGATCCTGAGCAGCCTTATTTAGCAGATGGCAACTACATCCATGGCAGGTGAGTTGGAACTAGATGATCTTTAAGACTTCCTCCAATCTAAGCCATTCTATGATTCTATGTCCTTCATTCATAAGGAGGAAGTAGTAATATGTTGTACTGACACAAAACAGTGTCTTAACAGAGCTCAATGGTAAATACGACTGTGGTTTAACAAGGTTCAATGGCACGGTACACTTAATTATTTATTGCGCACAGGACTAAGTCAGATGAAAATCATCAGGAAGACCATCCTATTGAGTCAAGATTCAGAGTCAAACTCCTTGCCTTCCAGATTCCCTCCCAGACAAGTCTGGGTGCAGTTGGATATAACCTCAGTCCCAGACTTGGTCAACAGTTGCATCTAAAGGATTATATGCACTACCAATCCTCTTAATCACTTAGCTAAGACTACACAGTACAGCCAGCCACTAGTCACTCACCAAGCCTTTGTTGTGGGTCAGGATTTCTTTTTAATCTCCAGGAGTAACTGAGAGGTATCCCAGCTCAGGGGGAAATCCTGGCATGCAGCCCACTGCCACATGGGAGAGCTGAAGGGGTTCTGGGCTGCCCCCTACTTATGGGGTGAGAAGGTTTGCTCACAGTTATTACTCAGCTGGTAGGCAAGATGTCTACACCTCAGTTCAGTTTAGATGATAACTGGTCAGAAATAGGGAGCCGACGGAGTAACATCGTGTACCACCTCCTCTCATGGAATAACCAGAATCCTAGCTTTCCATCCCTTATCTCCTAGCTCTTTTTTCTGTTTTTCCTAGTCTCTTCCCAAGCATCCACAACTTCAGTATTTCACAGAATTCCACTTCTGATACAAACCAGTGTCATCATCCAAAGCAGGGGCATAGTTATGGAGATCACAACAGTGACTTCATAGGAGTCTGTAATACATAAGGACAAAGGGCTGCTTCTAAGGTTTTCTTTTTATTACAGATCTACACAAGTCACTGCTAGCAAGAATACTGTGATTAATATTCTGACTGTGATTAATACTCTGACATGGATAAAAAGCTGTTACAGATATTACCATCAAATGAGTACATACATAATAGAGTCAACCTGATATCCCAAAGTTTCAACCTGCTTGAGGAGAAAGAAAAACAACAGGGAAAAAGGAACATGTGCAGCATAGAAAGTTTCTCAGTGAAAGAAGCTGTATTTTAGGTAAAATACTGCATCCTCTTTAGATCATTGAAACAGTTGCACATCATACTGTGGAGTGATTAAAGCAGTTTTGGACATAACCTGGCTCTGATGAGGAAGATGTGACATAAATGACTGCCAAACTGGGGACTTGGCCTTCAGCCTCAGAACCTGAGACATTCTAGAAGTGTGGACAAATCCCTACGAACAGCAGACACCCTAAAGATACCACTGATGAAGACAAAACAGAAGTAAACAAAAGTAAACAACTTACAGCCTGACAAAGAAGGAATTGACAGGAAAATTTATTTTCTCTAAAGAAAATGAAGGAGAATGAAGGAGAACAAGAAACATCACTGCCTCAGGAAGACAAAAGAACACCACCCATTGGTTACTTAAAGTAGCGATGTCTTACATCCTCTTACGTCTCAAAAATATAAAAAGGGCCTGATTTGTACCCAAAATTGAGCTTCTCTGAGAAACTTTCTGTGCTGCACATGCTCCTTTTCCTCCATTATTTCTTCTTTCTCTTCAAGCAGGCAGAAGCATCTCTAGAGTGCCAGGTTAACTTTGTGATGCTGCAAATCACTCCTGAGCTCTGCAATGCTCTACATCAGCATCACAGATAGACTCCATCCATTGCTTCATCCCCTGCTGAGTCCTCCTGGGAGCAGTCGGTCTCCTCCAACATCAGCTGCAGATCTCTTACAGGCCATCCCCTCTCTCAAAGTACCCTTCTGAGGTCAGTATGACCTTGATTTCCCTTCTAGGACTGGCTTGCTACCATTGATTTTATAAATACATACACACACACAGTCTAAATACATAAGAGTTGTGATGAACATCTTGTTCTTGATAAATACTGCAGTAAGTATAGCCTTAATCAAATATCCGTAATAGTAATATAACAGCAAATATACTTAAGGTTGTCATTCATAGTAAATCTATTCACTGTAATAGTATAGTTAGGTTTGTTGAACTTGTAATCATCCCCAAACTGCTATGTTACAGATGTTCCTGACTTAAGTCATCTTTCTACTACCTCTAGTTGCTGCTACTATTAGTTGGTGGTGCTATACCCTTTATATTTTACATATATATTTCCTGGTGTATTTCCTATAATGCAGTAGGAGCTGAAGGGCAAAAGCTTGCTTGATCTTGATTTTCAGTACGAATACAGACTGTGAAAGTGGGGCCTCACAATCCTTCTGACTTTTATATTTAAGAGGCACACAAGAGGAAAAAAAGAAGTGAACATGCCACACAGCCCAGAGTTAAGCAGGAAAAAAACCCCAACTAATTAAACACACCTCAGATTCACACATATTTACAAAGTCAGCATGTAAAATATACATTTTTGTATATTTATGAAACTTAATAGGAAAGTCACCTGAAAACTGCTTCCAACTATCATCTACATAGGGTCAAAGACAGGGTATTTCTATGGAGGGTTTATTCAAAAAAAGGTGTTACTGTTCCCCATCAGATTTACCGGTCAGGGGAAACACTTTGAAACCACAGTTGGACAGGCTTGGCTAACAGTAAGGACGGTCCCCAGACATCAAGTATTTGAACAGTAGGCAGTTACACTACTGCTTGGCCTGTCTGAAGTGCATGTGGCATCATATCAGCATCACCAAGTAACTGGAACACAGTTTTGACTGGTTGAAAACAGAAGTAGCACAGTATTGCAGCTACAGGGAGAACATGGAACAGCAGCAGGACAGGCTACTGACATGAACTCTACTCCATGAAGCAGTCAGCTTAAACAGAGAATGGTAATATAAATTACTTTAGATAAGGAAGCTTCTAACAGTTCATCATTTTACAAATAATTGCTCCTTCAGTAATTGCACCACCATGCTGACTTGGCAAGGCTATTAGGTCACTGTGGCAGACATCCTCCTAACTAGAGAGGCTCACAAAGGCCTGAAAGACATTAGCTATTTTCTTTCAGTTAAAAGTGCTTTCTTTAATAACAGGGTTGGAGAAACCAGCGGAGCTCTCAAGAAATTGAGGAAATCTTGAGAACTTCAGAAACAATCAGCCATGAGCTTGAACAGCAGCAAAAGCACTGAAATCAAAAGGAGGCTGTTAAAGGTTTCTGTCTTGAACTGCGCCATGAAATATGCTGCAGGAACAGCTGTCAGCTCACGTCATTATAGTCAAATCAGAATCAAAGTGCTTTACTGGTTTATTAACATCTGCTCTGTTACTGCTTTATCACTTCTTTTCCCCTTCAACCACGAGTTTTCAAGGTAAGTTTGATATTTATTTTCAACTTAGATCACTTAGTTTCTCAAAAAAGCTCTTGATAATTCCATGACTTTCAAAATTAATTTGGTGACCTAAAGCAAATATTCCCATGGCTACTTTTTTCTCAGCATTATTGGTTTTTGGTAAACGTCCTTGTGGAACAAGTTGTGCTAGGCAGTGTTTACACATGGTATACAGGTTATCGTCTCCACTGATGTTATGCAGCCATGAAACCGAGACAGCAGAGCTGACTTCCTCCAGACATTGACACTTAAAGCCATCCCAAATTATACTGCAGCAAGTCATTCATGTTTACTGAATTACACGCTTAATTGCGAAAAGTCAACAAGCATTAAGTCTTCTGTTATCTGCAGTCACACCACAAAAATAAACAAAATATCCTACAACTACCCAAATACAGCTCTACAGAAATAGCTTCTCTCTCATCTGTATAAACAGATCTTTCTTACCAATTCTGTGATCAGATTAAAGATATACTTGCTACTGTTCAGAAGATTCCTTATCCTTTTTTTATTCAGTTTAGGCTCCCACTGTCTCTTTGCACAGGGCAGTGTTTATATGGAGTAATACCTAATTCTGTATCAAACAAACTGAAGACATGCAACAGTGCAGATTCAGTACTCTTAAGTTGGCATAGAAATGTAGAATAATTAAAAAAATATTTGAAATTTAAAAGTCAAGCATAAGCAAAAAGCTTCTAATGTTTGTAACTTGGGCTAAGAGGCCAAAATATCACACTCATCTACAAATGCCTGCCAAAAAATGCCAAAAAATGTTTACTTCTTGAAACATTCATATTAAGATAATTAAAAGCTCTCTCGTTTCACATATTCTTTGAAAAATTAAATGGAAAAATTTATCAAACTGGAGTTATTAAATTACTGACTTACTGGCTACGTATTACTTCCAGGAAATAACTTCCCAGGAGCATATATGAGCAATAAAAAAAAAACCACAAAGCTACAGGAGAGCATCATAATAGTAGCGGAAGCATTTTATACAGATAATATCACGTACTAAGAACCTACATCTAACTTTAGTAATTGATTTGTATCTCACTTGTTAAGAGGAAATATTTGAAAGTCACTTTTTAAGACACTTTTTAATTCGCAATTAATCAGAAAATCAAAACATATTGGTTCAAGACAAAGAATAACCAAAGAGAATAATAGTTTTGGTAATATTTTCATGCTCAACGGCCCTCAAGAGAACGATATAATAATTCCTGATACCTAGCCTAACTAGGCACCCTGAAGGAAAACAAAACCTGTCTGGAACTTGCAACTATCTGAACAAACAACCCTTCTGCTGCTCTTGGTGAACAGCATTTCATTTTAACATGATTCATTCTTCCATTGCAATAGTGCTAAACAATTCACTCTCTTTCATGAGGAGATGTGATTAAAAATATAATAATACAGATGTACCTACTTTGTCATCTTGACCATCCAAACTGTCTTCCTTTATTTTCTTCAGTTTCTTTTTAGACATCTTTCAAACCTATGAAGAAAAAAAATAGTGTTCCTGTTATTACTTCAATTTTCTATTTCCTGATGGTATTAAAAAATATTTTAATTGCACCAAGAATACTCTTTTGTTTCCTCTTCACATTACACGCCACAGCAAATTTCAACAACTCCGAGGACACTAGAGAACTTCCCTTAAGAAAGGGTGGCCGTTCCTTGCTCTACTACCTGCTTGAGACATACAACTTCTACCAGCAGACATACCAGGCTAACAGAGGCAAACACCCTCCCGTATCTTTAACGCTACCCTCGAGTTTTACAGCAGCTCCAACTTCTTAACGTCTCCACACCTCATCCCAGTGTTACATAACAGACGGTTTCTCAGATACTAAGCAATGAAGCAGTAAGCGAAACTGTTGTGTAATTACAAGACTGCCTGTTGTTAGGAAAAATTAAAGAGCAGAACTAGGAGAAGCAAAGCATGAGGCAGTTGCCGAGGCTCAGGCCAGCGCGATGCCTGGCCCCAAGGAGGTCAACAACAAACCCGCACTACAAGGCCTGCCTTAGTCTCTCACGTCAAGACACCCCCTACACCATGCTGCCCTTCGGCCCGCCCCACAGGGACTACTAACAGAGTCGGCTCAAACCGCGATCTTATCGCTCTCGGGGCTGAAAAGCCTTTCCGCTTACCGCAGGTTTCGTCACCCGGTTATTTTAGGCTCTGAGAATTCAACACGTCGCCTCCGAGAGGCACAGCCCGTTCCAGGACAACGCGCCCCGCTCTTACTTGAGGCAAGCGCAACCCCAGCATAGAGAGAGGCGCCGGGGCCTAGGAGGGCGGCCGGCCAGGCGTTCCTCCGCGGTGCTGCGCAGCGCACAGAACACTCCCGGTCCCGTCACTCCGCACACTCCCTCCCGCTGAAACTAAGCAGACCACTCGAAAACAGACGGCTACTGCACCCAGCAGACCATCTCGCTGACCAGAACATCCTTTCCTCTTTCTCCCCTCCTCCCACCGTGATGTTCTGGGAAATGTAGGCGGTGCTCCGCACCTCCAGCCCGCCTCCCGCCCGGCCGGGGAAAAGACGTGTGGGTAAGGCGGTCTGCCCGCCTCCTGAACTCTAGTGCTCCACCAGGGAAGATGGCAGCAGCGGAGGCTGCAGAGACCGTATTGTCTGCGGAGCAGCTACAGGAGGCCGAGGAGGAGGAGGAGGCAGAAAAGGGAGGGAGTCCCACGGGCAGCAGCAAGGCCGCGGCACTCAGTAAGGGGAGCTGTGCTAAGGGGGGCGGTTAGGGCGCCGCCTGGGCTGGGCCCCGGGACGAAGTCGCGGTGGCTTTAAGCGGAGTCGGCGGCCCGTGGGCCGGCCTGGCCCGACCGGACCGGACCGGACCCCTTGTCGCGATCCGCTCCAGAGCGGGGGGGGCGCGGCGTGAGACGGCGTGGCCGTGCGCGGGGCCAGGGCTCAGCGGCCTTGCGCGGGCCCTAGCGCCGAGCACGGCGCTCCGCTCCCCGCAGCACTGCCCGTTTTTGGTTTCGGGCCTGCGAACAGCACTGTCCTGGAATCCCCCCTATAGTAACACACCGCGGGGTGCGATTGTCAGCGGGGTGGTGTGCGAGAACGCTCCTCACGGCGGGTGAACGTCTGAACCACACGTATTTTTCAACCGTCTTAACACGTGCTCGGGAGCTGCAAAGAGACCAGCTACGCGGCGTGGCAGGCACCGCTGTGCTCTCCTCTTTGCAGTGAAATTAACGGTTTTCTCCGTGCACGTGCAGTCACGTCAGCGTTGTGAGAGATCTTGTACCAGAAAAGGCAACTTGATTTTGTCTCTTTTTATTAATGTTGTGTAGAAAATGCCACCGAGTGCTTTCTGTCTTTTAAATAGATGACTGGACAGGAAGTAGAAGAGTGTCTCTGGTAAGCTTTCAGTTTTAAAAATAGGTCTGTGAGAAATACAGCAATACTTTGAGTAGCAGTGCTGATCGTGATTTTTTTTTTATCTTTTTATTTTTTCCGTAGCAACATAGCAGTAGGTTATACAGAAATCTGGCGATTTTTCCAACTAATTTGGTGTGCCCCAGATTCTGTTGGAGTGACAGGGAGCCGCTGGCATCTTTTTTACAGGTGTCATGTTTGGCTGTAAAGCCATCTAGCCTGTCCTGTTGCTTCTCAATGGCTAGGAAGCTATGCTCTGTTCTGAAACTTTCCTAGGACTATGTATATTTTTAGTGGAGTGATATGGGGCAGTACTGTTCCATATGCAAGCTCTCCACATTTTTTCCTTTTTGCTCCTAGGGTCATTTTTTGGAGGTATTATACTTGTTCTTTTAGTCAAAACTGTATTGAAACCTTAAGATAGTTATCTTTACTGGTGGTGTTTGCATCACAGCCCACCCATTTATTCCATTCATATAGGAAATCAAGATTACCTTTTACCCTGAGGTCCACCACTTTACTACTCGTTGTTTGTTTACTCCCCCAATTATTTGCCTGCTTTTTTCAGATTGTTCAGCTCGCCACAGTTAACTTCTGTTTTAAAACTTTTTTTTGTCAGTACTGTGTGATAGTTAAGCATTTTTGGAATGCCTGCTTTGTCTTGCTCACACTACATTTTGCAAGACAATAAAATGAAAACGCTTTCCTGTTAGCTTCAAGGATCTGATAGTACAGATGGGTGAATAGTTTCTTCTGTCCTGGATGGCATCATCTCATAGTGGTTTCCAAGGATGAGCAGTAATCTTTCCAGTATTATTCTCAAATACGCTGATTTTACAGCTTTTCTCTTTCACAATTGTTAGTCATATTCGCTTGGAAACAAATATGGCTGAAAGCAAATCAACATACTATTACAATTCATATGTATCAGTAACTTTTTACTTTTATTTCTTTGTTTGCTTTTCTTAAGATGGTGAAGTTGACTGTAAAAAAGTGAAAAGCAACAACCTGTCCATGAAAGTTGCTGAATCAGAAGTAGAAACCAAAGAAGAAGGAATAGAGCGTGAATCCATGAGGGAATCCAGTAGTAGCATTTTGGATGTTTCATCTGATTATCCAAGAGGTTTGCTCATAAACTATAAGAATATTTGTTTTGTGAGCTTGACCAAAGGAGCAGGAGAAAAGCAGAAATAGTGGGGGAGGAAAGATAGATGAAATGTGTGAAGTTGAATTACTACGCATCTGGTGGGTATCGATACTTTTTCCCATGCATCTGTATGAAATCTTTTTGTACAGTGTTGAAAATATCTTACAAGTGAGATGCCGTTTCCCCCTTTCTATAATGTCTTGAAGCCCCTTCAAGAATTAGTACATGCGACAGTGGTGTAAGAGAATATCCAAGCACAGAAATGGGGAAGCAGGAGTTGATTTTAACCGTAGCTTTAATATTCACTGTCTCATCTTTGCTCATCAGTCAATTCTTCTCTTCACGTAAGAAAATGTGAAAGACTAATCTTGGATAAACGTTGAAAAGGTTTAAAGCCCATGCAGAATCATTCTCACTATGAACTGAGATGTTCTGTGCGATGCAACCAACAATTTACTGGATAAGGGTTTAGCAAATTCTACCTGTTACCATTGGTAAGTTGAAAAATGGGAAGGTAGTTTTAGATGTTCTCGAACATTCTAAGAAAAAAAAAAGTTAGAATTGAATGTGTCCTGATTGTATATTACAGAGTTACTACTTAAAATCGATCTACCTCCAGCTGGCATTATAATTTTGTGAGGCAGTTCCTCCAGCTGGCATTATAGTTTTGTGAGGTGATACTGGTTTGTGTGTGGTTCGCATTCAGTAACAATGCCATGCAGTAAAGTCAAAAGCAAATGACATATGACTTGCTCTTTTCAGCTTGATTTTACAAATGAAGATCACTTGAAGTGGAGAATTCTGATGTGTGTCAGCATTAAAAAGCAAGCAGAATTATCTGTATCCTATTAAAGAACCAGTCTAGGGATTAATTTTTCAAGTTATTCTTTTACCATATTTATACTCGGAAACTGAAGGGTAGAAACAAGTATTCCATTTAGTATTATTGACCTTTTCTAGTAGTAGGCTTGTAATGATGGATTGAGTAATAAAATAGTAGTAAGCTAGAAATGCATTTTTAAAAGAGTACATTTAACTTTTGAATCTCTCTGATTTTAGAGAAACATCTTTCCATTCAAAGACAGCTTGCTGATCTAGAGAAACTAGCTGAGCTGAATGAAGGTGAGTTTACCTTGGCAGTATCCCAGAACACAGATCTTCACATTACAGGTATTTACATTCTTCCTTAGTAGTCATTTTTCAAATATTGCGTCTGTTTTGTTCTTGATTTGTTTATGGTGCTCAAAGACTATGGGATTAATAAAAAGAAAACTTCATAATATTTATTCTGTTTATGATCAGATACTGTACTTCTTTCAGTAAATTGATGCCCTTTCTATGTATTTTCCTCTGTGTTTTTGATGTTGGCAGCATGCATGGATTACCAGAATTGTTTACTCTAGGCTATGCATACATCAGCAGTTCAGTCTCATTTAGGTTCATTAATCTCAGTTTAGCCACAGTAGCAGGGAAGCTAATTGTTGTCTTTACAGTGTTTGAACTTTCTGTTTCAGTTGTTTCCTTATTTACTTAACAACTCCTAGTTTTTCTCAGATTACATGCATGTCTTTAGTATGAATAGTGGCAGCCGTTGCAGCTGAATCTGTTTTTTTTTCACAAATCAAGGAAAACGTGAGGATGTAAACTACATCCTTGTACAGCTTGTGTACCTTAATAATCTTCTTAGGGTATTCACTGATGGAAATCAAAGCCTACTTCTGTAGCTGTTTAATCTGACTAAAAAATATGCCAAGAGTAAAACTTCTGTAGAAAGTTAGGTCATTCTTTATTTAATGAAGAGATAGGTAATAGATACTTCTTAGGTCTGGTATTTATGGATTTTAACCATTATCAAACTGAATTCTGTGTTAATCCAAGGTACTAATTTAAACAAAAACAACTCTGTTCCCTTGCCTGTTCTCAACAGTCATTTTGTCTTTCTACCATGGATTTACCATGTGTGCTAATGGACTGACTTGTGTTTATTGCTATTGCTTTGCGTTTGAGATTCAATAACATATGACAGTAGCTGAACCTGATCAACATTAGAGAGCAGTGATGTTTTATTTGATCTGTAGGCCACTTCTTGCTTCAGTGGCATGAGATTCTGCATTATTATATCAATGCCCACGCTGTGTAGCAAGTTTCAAAATTCATCCTGTACTATTCAAACACAAACCTTTCTGCTAAGTTCTACATGAGAGGTTGTTTGATTTTCAGCCATAGAAGATGTGGAGGCACCTGTATGCATTCCTTGATCTGTAATTCCTACAGACAGGTGCACAGCATGCGTTCCCCAGGAGCTAGCTTTTATTCTGGACTGTTCTTGGATTGCTTCGACACCTTTGTTGCCAGAGATCTTTGCACTTGCTTTTGTGTTCTTGATGCAAGATTTCCAAAATAACATAATATTTTTGCAGCTTAAAAAGGTACTTGTTTTACCTAAAAGCATGTTTAGAGGCTCAGAAGCATGAAAGACAGGTTCTATAATTGATTGGGTTTTCTTGAAACAATGAAAGCCTATGGATATCTATAAAATTCCCCCATCTGCAACACTCTTCAGAAGTTACATCAGGATCAAATAGCTCTAAAATAATAATAAAAGAAAAAAAATAAAAAATGTAAAACTGACAGTTGTAGAAAACGATCATCTTGAAAGAAATCATGTTTTTTGTTTGTATTCCATAAAGTAGAAAGCAAAGGCAATCCATATATTGCAAGTCTGTCTACCCCTGATCTAGAACATACCTTGGGAAACTAATCTTCAATTCCATTGGTAGGACTCTCCTTTTTTCTTTAACATGCCTCTCTTTTAAAATGCACTGTAACTGCATTTTACATGTTTCTCCTCGTACTCCTTGTTTGTATTTTCAGCTCAAAAGAAACCTTGTCCCTTGTGTCCTGAAGATAAATTTAAAGCTTGCTATGGCCACAAGCTCCATCGTCACCTCCAAAATTTGCACTGGAAAATTTCTGTTGAATTTGAAGGTAAAATAAGTTGTCTTTCAATGGTAAATACCAAAAAAGATAGTGGATGTGGTGGGCATTGTTCTGTGGTCTTTTTTATCTTTACTTAAGCTTGAGTTTTACACACTTTATCTACTCTAAAACCAGAACCATATTTTAACAGTGAGTTTTGCCATGGGGTGTAAAATAGAAATAAAAAATAAAATAACTCTGTTTTTTTACATGCCAAAATAGTTCAAATTGTGCATTTTCGTGTTAAAAATAAAGCAAATGCTTGGCATGTCATGGTAATAAAATATATTTGTTGAAAACTACATTAATAAATGTTCTGGTTGTTGGAACTGGTTGGTTTCTGGTTGGAAATCTAGAATGATTTCCACAATTGTTACCACCTCACCCAACTGACCTTTTTGCCTTGTCATAAAGTTTCTTTGGGTTCAGATAACTACTTCAAGTATTGATTCTGTCAGTATTTAGTATTTATTAGTATTTATCCTTCACATAACTGAACTCTGTGATCTGTTTATTAAATGTATTAAAATCCTTACAAGAAGTTTTAAGAACAAAGAGTGAACATCATGTGTTTTTTAATGAACAAGATATATGAGTTTGCAGGATGTAAAATAACTATCCAGGGTATGGCAAAACTGAAGTTAAATGAAACAATTATCAGACTGTAGCGTGCTTTTGTTTTCTAGGGTACAGAATGTGTATCTGCCACTTACCTTGTCGTATAGCAAAGCCAAACTTCATTGCAGATCAGGTAAAAATGCTGAATTGTTTCTTAGCCTATGTAATGGAGAAAATAGATGATTTTGAGCAAGCTATCCTTAGTCTGAAAAGTATGACTTCTTTCTATTGAGGTACACCAAATGTGCATCAGTCCAGAATAATGTCTTGATGTAACCCTCTGGGGAGTTGAATGTCGTATCTCTGGTATTTTGGTGGACAGCTGCCTAGATCTTGTAAACAGCAGCTTTGTGTGGAAGAGATGGAGGAGTCATGGCACTGTGCAGAGGGCGCATCTCAGCTCCATCCCTGTGTCTAAGGAGTGCTGTCATGCAGCTGGATTGGCTGTGATGCTGTGACAGGACTGTGTGCTGTACTGGCTCTGTGGATATGGTTATTTACAGTCTCCATGGCTGCAGATTCACAATGTTTTAGGTGTAATAGAGTTAAGTCAGATGACTTTTTCATCAGCCTGTGTTTAGTGATAGTTGTACTTGTAGTTTCAGAATACATAAATATGGTTCATTTCATTTCTTAGTTATTTTCAAAAATGGGAGCCCATTACCACTGTATTATCTGTTCAGCAACTATCACACGAAGAACTGATATGATAGGACATATTAATCGCCATGTGAATAAAGGAGAAACTGAATCAAGGTTTGTCACAGGTAAGTTCTCACTTCTGAAAAACATTTGATATGACAAACATGAGAAAAATTCCTAACCAGAATTACTTAGGCTTACTGATGAGAATTCTGCTCTTAATTTTTCAGTATGTTTTTTTTTTTTCCTCTGAAAAATTTTGGAATGTTGTGATTTTTGCCCCTGCATTAACCAGTTACTCTGTTCGTAGAGATAGATATTATGGTCTTCGCAAACAAATTAATGTTGTAAATATAGGCTTCTGCCTTTCCAATGCAGTGGAGAACATGGTGTCCATTAAAAAAAACAAACCAAAAACAACAACAACAACAACAACAACTTGCATAGAGAATTTCATGTCTCCCCTTGGCTGTGTTTATTAGAAAATCAGTCTTCAGTGAAACTCTCTACAGCATGCATGTTTATCTCTTTGTT
>VXAB01008636.1:10231-22466 GCA_013399175.1 Odontophorus gujanensis | reverse complement strand
TTTTTTTTTTTTTTTTTTCTTTTCTAATTAACCATCACTGGCAGGAATTCACAAAACAAACTGACTATTTTTTCAGTCCTGGAGAGTCATGATGATGCTGTTAGTAGTTCTTCAGATTATAATAGTCATCTCACCTTCTCAAGAATTAGATGTTTTGTTTCTAAGCTTGGATAAATGAGATTGAAAGCATTCTAGATGATTGGAATATCGGATGTTTTATTTTTATTTCCTTTATTTTCTGAAATATTCTTCTATTTGCAAAAAGTCTATTGTTGATTCGCTAGTGTGTAAAAACTAAGAGATTTTTTTCATTATGGCCTGGACAGTTCACTGTTGAAACATTTTGTTTGTTTGTTTTGTTTCTGTCTGTTTGTAGATGTGTAGATTTTAGCTGGTTCTAGTAAGGATGAGACTGTAAGGATCACACTTACTTTTGTTGTCAATCTGCGGTTTAGGAATAACAACTTAATGCCTGGGGATCAGTTTGCGTGTCTGTGAAGTAGTAGTAGGACATACTTGCATATTCTTAACTTCAGGTTTCTCTTGTCTATTACATTGTATCTCTGTACAATTCCCTTCACACTAGTTAGTAAAGATTTCATCCTTCTTATTTAAAATGCACATGGTTAGTTTCCTACCTGGGGAGATGAGAAGTTCATGGATGATGTGTTTGGTGCTTAGGAGATGCTTCAACAAATCTTGAGGGCTGTGAACTTGGAGGATGTGATTGAGCTGTTCAGATGTGCAGCCTGCATACTTGAAAGCGCTGTGAGTTAGGCACGCTGTGCACAGAAAGGTGTCTTTTGGCTGAAAGCTACTGCTTTTTTCTGGTTATTTCTAGGTAAATTTTGCTACTCTTAGACTGGGAGATGACGGTGTGTGTTACAGCTGTCAAATCAAGAAAGCTTGTTTTGCTAAAAAATATACAAAGCTTAAACACTGAAATTGTCCCTATGCTTGTGCTAGCTATACATTTCATGAAGCTTTTTGAAAACTTAAAATAGATTGGATCAAGGTTCACATTTGTGACCATATTAAAAATGGTTGAATTACATAGAAAATATTATTTGGACATGCAGAACAAATGTGGTAAGCCTAGGGCTCTGGGCTTTCTTTCTGAAATCTTGGTGGATACATAAAAGAACTCAACTAAGAACCAAATCTTGTGTTTTATGGCAGGAAAATCATGGTAGAACTTTATCATTATCTGCTGCTTTCCAGAGTGTAAGATAGGTTATTTCTTTGTTTCTCTCTCCTTGTAGTAGCTTGCTGATCCATGTGTGCCAACTGGATTACCTGGGAGCAAAATTTCAGTGTAATGTAGCAAATGTATTCATTTAAATCTCAATTCTCACTTTTTCCTTGCTCAACATGTACTTTCTTTTTAGCTCCTGCTCCCAAGTCATCTCATGAAGTGCTGAAAGAGTCAGACACAGATGTGCGGGTTCTTCCCAACTATTCCACACCTCAAAAAACAGATTCCTATTTTAATCCCAAAATGAAGCTTAACAGGTGAGAATGGGGAGTGGAAAGTTATGTAGGAGATTTGGTGGCTTTGTAGTGTAAAATATTGATGTGTTATGAAAAACGGATATTTTGTTCAGAGGAGAAGTAGCTTTTATGAGTAACAAGGTTTCTGGAATACAAATTTCGTTCAGATGTGCTCTTGTCTGCTAGGGTAGTTTCTGTTAATTTCGGAAAGTTTTCCATCAGTAAACTCTTGACAGATACTATTGAAACATAGGAAAGCTATATGAGAAATCTTGTTATTTCTGAAGCAGCTAAGAATTTGTAATAAGAAATATGCAAAAAAACAGGATTTTAAAAGAAAAGCACACTTGAAAACTTATTTCCTTGTACACGCTTCACATCTTCTTCTGTGAATCACCGCCAGATACTGATGGCTGGTGACTACTCTCTCTCCTTTAACTGAAGTGCAGCATACGTATGTTTTATCATTTTAGTATTCTAGGCCTTGTTTATTTAGGCCTTCTTTTTTCTTTGATGTCAAATTCTCACAGGTTTCTTCTCATATTTGCATTAGAAAAGTTGAAAGAAGAAAAGTTCTTTTTAGGAAAAACATAAATGATTTTTGTCTCACAGCTGTTAACACCAAAGCAGTGGGCTAGACTTTAGCCTGTGCTGACCCCTTGTTTCAGTGCTGCAAATATTCCGTCTTCCAGGCTTAAAGTTAGTTCAGATATGTTTATGAAAACTAAGACTTGCTTTTGAAGAAAGCTAGCTAAGTTTGTGGTTAATACCTCATTTCCTCTCAAAAGCAGAGCCATTGATAGGGTAACCTCAGATCATGCTGGGAAAGGAGAAAAGACTCTACTTGAGATACTTGCAAGATGACTTGGGATCTTAACTTATGAATTTTCTGATGTGTTGAGTTAGTAAATTGAATATGAAATGCCAACATATCCATTAAGGAGGTTAAAAGTAAACCTAACTACTGGAATTAAACTTTCAGTGTTAGTGAAGGTTTTTGATTTACAGTCCTTTTATTCAGAAGGTAATCTGCCTTGATTGTTCTAGAAAGGTGTTCAAGGGAAACAGGTAAGAGGAAGAAAAAATTTTATCAACTTCTAATGGCTTTTTAATGTTTTATTTTTATTTTCTAGGCAACTGATATTCTGTGCACTAGCTGTTTTAGCAGAGGAACGTAAACCAATAGAATGTTTGGATGCATTTGGTGCTACTGGTAAAATCAAATCCTTAATCTTCAGCTAGTATCTTATAGTAAGAAATTGTAGAAATCAGTAGTAACGAACATTGTTATGCTTGAATATGCCATATTTTTCCTTAGGCAGACTGTCATTGGCTTCCATACAAAAGAAACACCCTTCAGGAGCTTAGATTAGGACCTTTGAAAAAATTATTTATAATTTTAGAAGAAAGTTGAGTGGTGTGCTTAAAAACAGTTGTCTTGGTGTCCATGATATGCTGTCTTCGTAGGTGTGCAATCAAGATCTCAAGTCTTCTGAGACGTTGTGGCTTTACAGAAGCAACCTCTGGTTAAACAATAACAGTGTATCCAGGGTTTCTTTACAGCATCCTCTCTAACTGAATACAAAAATTCTGAACTTGAACTAACTTTAAAATTGTTCTGCTAGAGCCCAGTAACTTTTTGGAACAGAAATCTGAAGAAATCTGCAATATTATCAATCTGCTATTGTAAACCTAGTTATAGTTGAGACCAACAGTAGCCACTCAGCATTTTGCATAAGATTGTCACTGTTTTGAACCATGTGAGATTTCAGAGCTTCAGCCTGTCCTACATTTCTACAATATAATCCTGAAGTTGGTTGAAAGTCAGCAACAATATTTGCAGGTTGCATTTCGCTGTATTGGAGCGTTAAGCAAGCTAAGGGTCTTCACTACAGATTGTGTGACTCCATCACTGATCTTTTGGTCTGTAATTCCAGTTCTTTTATAAGAAGGTGACAAATTGACTATTTTCCATCTTCTCACAAGCTTGAGCATCTCTGGAGTGATGCATAAAGTCACCAAGATAATTGTTGCAGGAACATGCCAAAGCTTGCAGCGTGTTGTTGTATTATAAGCATTTAAAAGGATGTGGGTTTTTATGTTTATTTTTTTAGTTCAGTGAACTGGAAACCGGCTTCCTGTTCCATCATGGAATTACATTTCTGTCTTTCCATAGGTATAATGGGATTACAGTGGGCAAAGCACCTTAGAAGTTCTGTCAAAGTTACAATTAATGATTGTAATGAAAATTCTGTGACAATGATTCAGGAAAACTGTCATTTAAACAAAATGAAAGTGAAAGTGAACACTAAGGAAGAAGACAATGATGAAACTATAGGAGATGGAGAAGAAAGTACTGATGCCATTGAGGTGACAAAAATGGATGCAAATGTTATAATGCATTTGAGATCATTTGATTTTATGTAAGTGTTAAATAGTTCTCTTAATAAGTTCTCTGTTTTGATAATGATACTCCTACCCTACACCCTAGTGTATGTAAGTTGGAATTATCAAGAAGCAACCAACAGGTAGTTGATGTATTTTTCCACAAATCATGTGGAAACAGAAAATTAAAAATTATTTTTTATTATGTTAGAAATTGCTGGAAAAATGTCTTTTGACATCCAGAATGAAATATAAATATGCATGAAGTTTTTAAGCCTAACAGTTTTTGGTATAATAACATTACCTATGTGACGAAGAGAAATGTCACCGAATCATAGAATTAGACCTAGTTCTTCCTGTGCAAATTGAGAGATCAGCTGTAATTCAGATCCTCCCTAAAACCATCATAAAGTCTTTTTGTAAGTAATTTCCAAATATGATGTTAGTCTTCTGGGAAGCGTTATCATAGCATCATAGGATTGTTTGGATTGGAAGGGACCTTAAAGCTCACTCAGTTTCAACTCTATGCTGTGGACACGGACGTCTTCCAGTGGATCAGACTGACCAGGACCCCATCCAGCATGGCCTTGAGCAGCTCCTGGGGGTGGGGCACCCACATCTCATCAGCCTTTGTCAGGGGCTTACCATCCTCATTGAGAAGTTTCTTTCTTATAGCTAAGATCTGCTTCCTTTATCTAATCTAAACCATTTTTTTAGTTTAAAGCCCATTATCGTATGTCCTGTCAGTACACTCCCCAGATTTGTCAGGTTGTTTTTTTTTGCTTTTGTTTATTTTTCCCCCTTAAATCTTCTAAGAACTTTAAATGCATCATTTCCATGCTACTGGACAGGCCCAAATTCTTGTTGCATCACTTGATTTAATGTAATGCATTTTGCAGCACGTTAATTTTCAGCGGAAGTGTCCTGTTCCTTTCAGGTTGGGCTTACAGGCGCATACATTGAACACAGACATTATAGTAAGTGCTTGAATGTTTTTGTACTGTTCAGCCTTTAGATCTCAGCTAGGTATTAAGGCAGCAGATATTAAGGCTGAAAGTAAGCTATTTAGCACATAAACTGCCATGCATACTTTAAAATGTTTATATATATGTGTATATATGTGTGTGTGTGTGTATATATATATATATATAAGCATTTTCCATCACAGTTATGTGTTGGCTCTTACAATTTTGACATTGAATCCTCCAGTGTTCTGGAGTAATTGAAGAGAGTTTATTTTTGTTTATAAAAAGAAGGATAAATGGTTGAGCATCTAGAGTGCAACTTGTTTTCTTTTTAGACACTTGGACCCATTTGGAACTTCTGTGAATTATCTGGATTCTGCCTTCAGAAACGTGAGGAATCTTGGAATCGTGTCACTGACGTCCACAGACATTAGTTCTCTGTATGCAAAGGCTCAGCACGTTGCCCTGCGTCACTACGGATGTAACATTGTCCGAACAGAGTACTACAAGGAGCTGGCAGCCAGAACAGTAATTGCTGCTGTGGCAAGGTATTGTTAGAACAAATCAGCAAGTTATTTGTGGGAGCAAACTATTTTTGATAGAGAATTTCAAACTGCTGCTGGAGGTTATGCATGCTGAGTTTCCAGAATTCTTGGATTCTAAAAGCCAGACTCCATGATACAAAATCTGTGCTTCATATTTTATCTATGCTTCTATGTAAACTTAACTAATGTACTTTGCTATGTAAAGTTTACTAATATAAATTTTGAACTAAAGGCTTTGTGCCATCATGGCAGCCATTATTCCCTGCCAAGTGAACCAGCCCACCCTTGGGCACATGTCTAGGTCATTGGTGTCCACAATTTTTTTGCTTGCTTAAGATACATTGAGTGAAGAGTAATTGTGTTGAGCCAAAGGTTTGGTTGTCGCTGAGTGATGAGTGCATGCCCAGGGCCAGACTGAGCTGATCAGTGGGGAAGAGCCACTCCCATGATGACACAGGGCCAGGCCACACACTATACTTGGGCCATGGGTTGGGCATGCCTGCTTATATGTTCTTCAGCCTGTTAAACAAATGAAGGCAGAAAATCTAGTCTCTTAATTGTGGGGGAAAAAATGATAAAGGTAGTAGGACTGGACAAATCACTTGGGAAGTAAGACTTCTGCACATACTTTCTTCCCCTTCAGAATGGCAAAGCTAAAAAAAACTGACTGTAATGCATTTTGATTTTAATTTTTTGATCTTCCTTCCTATGATAGGTTGCTCTGTGCAGAATGCTCTTAGACACAATTACACCGCATCTAATTAAATGTGACCTTACTTTGAAACTACATTATGAACTGAGATTTGGGGAGTGAGATGAGGTTGAACTTTTTAGCTGTTCAGGTGGTTTATGTGTTCCAACTCTCCTAAGCCTGTCTTCTCAGTGCTTACATACCCAGGAACTGCTCCCTTATATTCCCACAGTCCTTATTTAATTAATTGTTTGATGATTTACCATCACGTGTGTCATTCTAAATTTCACCTTTCTTGGCTTTTGATAAACATCTAGTTTGTTTAGATTTTTGTTGTGCTATCCTGGCAGTAGATAGTTACTGGGATAGAAGGATGATGAAAGAACAGACCAGTATTTCCAAGTGTAATGAAAAAGTGGTGTGGCATTCTTAGCGTTATGGGAAATAAACTAAACTAAGTATTTAAGAAATGACTCTCTCTAGATTGCTTTCTTAGAACTTTGATATCAGTTTCTAGAAAGCAGGTGAGCTCAGGAATCTTTCAGCAGCTTCAGGTCTGGAAATGTTACTCTACTAGATTCAGTACAGTGTATGTTTGTGTTTCCTTTGTAGAGCTGCAGCTCGCTGTAATAAAGGCATTGAAGTCTTGCTTTCAGTAGCACTAGAACACTTTGTTCTTGTAGTCGTCAGAGTTTTAAGGGGACCATCACCTGCAGATGATTCAGCAAAGAAAATAAGATACCTCATCCACTGCCAGTGGTGTGAAGAGAGAATTTTTCAGAAAGATGGCAATATGGTAGAAGGTGAGTATTTGTTGTTACTTTCTTGAATGTATGATTCCTGTGTGGGTTTGGGTTTTTTTGTTTTTATTTTTGCTTGTTAAGGCCTTGTTTATATTTACATCTCTTTAAGAAAGTAATGTTTCTGTTTAACGTAAAGATGCATGTAGTGTATGAAGTGGAAAAGGTATTTCCAATACAAGCTTTCTGTTTTATGTTAGGTGTTTAGATTAGTTATGTTCATGGATTTTGGTGTAAATATCCTGGATTTGTTGCTAGACAAGACATACTCCAGTTTGCTGTAGCTGCTGAAGGATGCCTGATATGCTGTCAGGTGGGGCAGCTGGCTGCCATTCTGTTTCTTCCATACAGGGATGGCTTGATGGATTTAGTGTCAAATTGCTTTTCTACACATCATCATGTTCGGTCACCTGAAAATACAGTGAACTAACCAGTATCACTTTCCCTCAGATGAGGGTATGTTTTGCCTGATTGGGCATTATTTGTAATTGAGATTTGAGATAATTACAGTAGGTTTGGTAAGAAAAGTTCATATTTCTGCAGTTCATCTAACACTTGGGAGTAAATTGAGGCAGCCTTTTTGTCAAAAACCAACATATTGTGAGCTGTTTTTATACAAAAATCAAGCAGGGGATAGACTAGCCAGGTAATAGTTGGAATGAATATAAAAGGAAAAATCTTACTTCAGAGTTGCAGGTTCTTGGATATTTCTCTACTGTGAAAGAGTGTTGTGTCTTTGAATGCCCCACTCGAAGAAGTCAGGTGCTAAAGTGTGCAGTGACCCTTTTCATTAAAGAGATTAATTCCTGTTTTTACAAACATAAATGAGTAACTGGTAAGTTCAGTGTTACGGTAGAGATCTTAGTTAATAAGTTGTTTATTTGATGCTTTACCTTCAAGCAGTCTCACTTATGGCTTAGAAGTCTTGTAGGTGAGCTGTATTTTGTGTATGTAACTGACAGATGTTCAAGATTTTGTTGTTCATGTTTACTGTTAGCCTGGACAGCTATATATATAGTTATATATATAAAATTGTAGGAGGACTAGTAAGTTCCTCATCATTTGAAATCTGACAAGAAATAGAGCAAGTTATGTGGCTTTTTTTTCTTTTCAGTGTCATTTTAGCAATGATTAGAGATTAAAATAGTTACTGAGTTTTCTTAAGCACAGTGTTTGCAGCAGTGTTTGACAGAAGTGAGAGTGGTACTTTTGCACTTTTGCTGTTGCTTACTCTTTCAGATACATAAGTAAACTCCTATTCCATATCTGTATCATCTCAGTATAGTAAACATTACTGACTATTCCAAATTAACTGAAATCCTGTTTTTCTGTTGTAGAAAATCCTTATCAGCAGCTACCTTGTGATTGTCATGGCAGTATGCCTGGGAAGACAGCAGTTGTTCTTGGACCTCTCTGGTAAGTTCAGAGCACGGCATGGAATGGGAGAATAGCTGGGGCTGGGTGGACCTCTAGAGATCAGCTGTTCAGTCACATCATAGAATTGCAAGTCTGCTGGATCATTCATTGCTATATAGGGAAAGTGTAGCAGTCGAGAGTAATTCAAGAAACAGTTAATTGACTCTGTTTTCTGAATTTAGTAGGGTGTTCAGTTTTTTGTTTTCTTCATAGTGCTCAAACCAGAAAATAAATAACAAATTCACTTTAAGCTTCATATTTAGTGCAACTGTTTTAGTATGTCCTGCACTGGAAAACCTGACTGTGTTTCTCTAGTTGCTAAATGTCATGCAATTGTTTATAACTTGATACTTACATTACAGAGAGCGTATATAACAAATCCTTACATGTGCTACTTGATAATTTTTGAAACTTTCTCTTGTGAGAAACAAAAATAAATTCTTTAAGTCTGCTAATGGTTTCAAAGCAGCATTAAAAGCAGTACCTTTCTTCCTGATAAAAGTAGAACTGAATTACAGTAAGTCAGTGGTAGGAATAATAGTTCTGAGGTCTTTGTTTTTAGCACGAGACCAATGTTACTGTCCTTGGAAACAACGCCGTTCTGTATTGCTATGTTAAGCACACAGTATGATGCAGCTCTTTGTTGTAATCTAACTGCAAATCAGTGTGGATGATTTTTTAAAGGAAACTTTTTTTTTTTTTTTTTGCTTTCATTAGTAAAGTCTTCTCACTTACATTTCTTAGGTCAGGAGCCCTCTTTAATACTGGATTCCTTAGAAGAATGCTGCTTGAAGCTGTCCAGTATTGCTTAGACGAAGCTCAGCCACTTTTGAAGACGGTAGTTTGTGAAGCTGAGTGTACAACTTCGAAGAATTTTCCTATCCATAGTCCTTATGATGAGAACAAACAAGGTAAAAAAAAACAAAACTGGCAGCCTCTTCACAAGACTTCTGGCTCGGTGGTGGTTCTAGAGAGTGATTGCTTTTTGATAACATAATGGTAACAGCTGCCTATATGTGATAAGGTCTAGAAAATAATTGTTACTTTGAATTCAGTGTGAAGCTTGGCAGTGCTGCTCTATCAGACGCAGAATTCTGGTTTATATCTATTTAACCACTATGGTAGTTCCTGAAACAAATAAGCATAATATAGGCAGGCTGACTACCATGAAATCCAGTGTGATCCTTGAAGGAGCTGGAGACAGTACATGCCTCTTAGTTCTCTCTTGTACTCTACTCGTCACCTGCCATTGAGAAGAGGACTATAGTTGTCCCGCTGTATGCTCTCTGCAGGAATAGCAAATCATTCCACCAAAAGGAGCAACTTTCTGCACGTGCATACTCTTATACCATTAAACAAAGTTGTATTTTAAATACATTTGAATACTCCTCTAAATTCAGTTATTGAGCTGGTAAGCAAATTAACTGTGTGTATGCCTCTCACTATACTTCTGACTTTAGGCTGGGAGGTGGTGGGTTTTTTTTCTGTTTAATTAAGCATTTTGCCATTCCACTGTTTTTCAGTAGACTTAATTTTGACCCTTAATTATATTCTAGAAGAGTGTGGCGTATATATTAAAACACCAGATATGTTGGCAGAATTCAGTGTGGTGCCTGGTGAGTAGATTGTTTTTGTGCATCTTCAGCAACTTCAAAGTATGGTTTTATACTTCAAGTGATAGCCAAGCCAAACTAGTATTCACCTATGACTTCTCTATATTTAATCATACTTGAGTAAGAGTTATGTTTCTAGTGCATAATTATTCTACTTCATGTAGAGTCATATTTCGTGGTAAAAGCACAATACTGATAACTTGATTGAGCATAAATACATACATAAAAGTGTGTTTGCTATGTGTTTTTTTGTTTGTTTGGTTGGTTGTTTTTTTTTTTTTTTGTGGACTTGGTGAATGTTCACGGATTTCACTGGCCTTTTTTGTGATTCAGGAAAAAGAAAAAATAGTGAAGTGACACGAAATGCGACTAAGCGACAAAAAACTGACAACAGTGCTGAGCACCCCGCATTTTACTACAATATCCACAGACACAGTATTAAAGGAATGAACATGCCTAAGTAAGGCTTCCATTTACATTCTAGACTTACAGTACTATAACAACTAATATATAATTTGTACCAAACCATCATTGCAAGTGTTAATGCCTTCTTAAATGGCTTTTTCAGGTTAAATAAGTTCTTAAACTATCTCTCTGAAGCTGGATACAGAGTCAGCAGAACCCACTTTGATCCTATGGGTGTTCGCACCAATGCACCTTTGGCACAGTTTAAGACTGTTCTCATGAAGTACAGCACTCCCACATATGCTGGGGGGCAGACAGAAGGCCCTCTCCATCTGACAGAAGATATCCAGGTGGGAGACCAGCTTCAAGCTGCTGCAGACAGCAAGGCAAAAGATGATGAGTTTCTGGAAGAGAATAAATCTGGAGACGCTGCTACTATGTTCATGGAAGACTGTCCTACTGACTGTGCAGCTGATTAGCCCAAACTCTTTTGGGTTTAGATCAGAACTTGCAACTTTACTCTGTTCAAATACACCAGTACTTCTTTCAGATCTGGAGTTTGACAGTTTGAAACCCCTATGATCTTAATTAGAGAGGACATTTTAGAGTTATAGAACTTAGCAGTGAACGCAGCAGTGTGCGTGGGCAAGGTGCTATTCCTGTGGGAAAGTTTTTGGACAATTGGTTCTTTCACACTCACATCCACTTTTACACTGAGCACTAGCACCAGGTCTTTGTACAGCCTTATTCAAGCTACTAGAATAGAATCCTTAAAAATGGGTGGGGCTAAAGGTCTTATGCATTTCTGAATGTAAACTTAGTTTTGAATCAGATGATCATTCGTAAAACCTTGCCTGTTAGAATTCAAAGGGAGGTCATGTAAAGGTGGTGAAATACTGCAGGATAAAATATGAGGTGAACTGAAGCAAGCTAGGAAGTGCTAACTTGGTGCACTTTTAACTTCACGTTGCTCGTGTAATTTGGCCTTTGGTTTTGTTTTTGTAGATTTACCTACTGGCAAAATCCTAACACAAGTGAGAACAGAAAGGAACCTTTGCTAAACTGTGACATAAACTTAGTTTCTGACTAAGCTTTAGTGATTCATCTTTACTCACTGTATGTAGTTTCTTTGCTCTAAGATTTAATTTGGTTGTACACTTAAAAAAGATACAATGACCAAACACCACAATCTGAAGTTCCAGAAGAATTTGTTAATACTGTTAACAGTTTGCCGTTAAAAGATCTATTCAGTGACTGAGCAAAGATGCTATGTGTTGGTAATCATTTTGTGTTTTTTTAAATACATGACAACATTCCACCCAAACAAACTTTTTTTTTCCCCCCAAAAGTCGTAGATACATTTTACTTGGATTCCTAGAATCATAGAATGGCTTGGGTTGGAAGGGACCATAAAGACTGTCTGTTTCCAGCCCCCTGGTGTGGTGTGGTTGCCACCCACCAGATCAGGTTGCTTAGGTGACTGCTCCCAGGGATAGTGTATTCCACAGCTTCTCTGGGCAGCCTGTGACGGGCATCTCCACCCTCTGAGTAGAATTCCCTCCTGACATTTAAACTAAAATAGGGAAGATTTAGGTTAGAACTTTTCCTTGTTGTTATTTCATTATTTGCCTGTGCAAGAAGTTGGTCTCCCTTAAGCTTCCTTTGAGTATTGGAAGGTCACAGTGAGATCTCCCCAGAGCCTTCTCCAGGCTGGACGACCTTAGCTCTCTCAGCCTTTCTTTGTAGGAGAGGTGCTCCAGCCCTGTTGTCATCTTAGTGGTTCTCCTCTGGACCTGCTCCAGCAGCTCCACATCTTAATTTTGTGCTGGGGTTTCGTCTGGATGCAGAATGCCAGGTGAGGCCTCACAAGGGCTTGCCCAGGTTTTTTTTGGATAGTATGATAGCATCCTTTTTTTTTTTTTTT
>VXAB01008636.1:0-10205 GCA_013399175.1 Odontophorus gujanensis | reverse complement strand
TTTTTTTAATTTTTATTTTTAATCGTATTAGCTGAACCACTCACCTTTGTGTCATCTGCAGACTTGCTGCAGGTGTACTTTACTTTGCTCTCTAGGTCATTGATAAAAGAGCAGTGATCCTAGAATGGAGTCCTGAAGGATATCACTAGTAACTAGCCTCCACTTGATCATAGAGCTGTTGACTACAACCATCTGATGGCTGTGACCATCTACCCAATTTCTTATCTACCAAATAGTCCACACTTAATCTCTCTCCAATTTAAAAGTAAGGATGTGATATGGTACCATATCTGAGGCCTTGCAAAAGTCCTCATCAGGTAGATGACTTCAGTTGCTCATCCTTCATCCCCAGATGACATTGCTCCATTGTAAAGGCCATCAGATTGGTCAGAAATGACCTGTGCTTGTTTGGAGCTGTGCTGGCTATCTCAGATTACCTCCTTATTTTGCACATGTCTTATCATAGCTTCCAGAAGATTCTGTTCCACAGTCTTCCCAGGCATGGAGGCTCATCAGCATGTAGTTAGCCAGGTTTTCCTTTCTCCCTTAAAAAATGAGAGTGATGTTTTCCTTTTTGCCAGTCACCGAGGATTTCGTTTGACAGCCATGAATTTTCAAATACGATGAAGAGTGTTTTGGCAATCACATCAACCTGTTCCTTCTAGATCTGGGATATATGTCATCTGGCTGCATAGATTTGTAACATTCATGAGACAGCATCAGACTCGATCTTAGTGGGAGGGATTTGGCTCCCCCAACTCCTACGTGTAAGTTCAAAGAAGTGAGAAATGTGAGAAGCCTGACAGCCAGTGAAGACCAAGGCAAAAAGCTTTTTGAGTACCTCAGCCTTCTCTATTGTATGTTGTAGCTGTTTGTTCCTCCTCATTGTCAAGGAGAGCATACTTCACAATATGCTTCTCCTTTGCATGTCTCTCTGACCAATATACCTGTAGAATCTCATCATTTTTTAATGTCCCTCACCAGTTTTAGTTCCATCTGTGTCTTTGGCTTTCCTAATCCCATCTCTACACATGCAGATGGCACCCCTGTATTGTTTCCAAGCCACGTGTCCCTGCTTCCACTGCCTGCATTTCCTTTCTGTCCCTCAGCTTTGTTATTAGGTCGCCATACCAGTCCCCTGCCACCCCTGCTTGATTTTTTTGTGCTGGGGGATGGAGAGTTCTGCTCTCAGAAAGGTGTCCTTGAAGAGTTGCAAGCACTTCTCCATTCCTTTGTCTCTACAGACTGCTTCCTAGGAAGTCTCATCCAGTAATTCCTTTAACAGTCAGAAATTTGCTGTCCTGAAGTTCAGGATCCCAACTTCCCTCTTTGCCAGGCCCGTATTCCTCAAGAATATGAAATCAGCCAAGCATGACTGCTACAGCTCAGGCTGCCTCTAATTTTAACCTCTTTAATGAACTCCTTTGCATTGTTGAGCACCAGGACCAGTAATGCTTCTCCTCTACTTGGTCTGTCTAATATCTGGACCAAGAAGTTATCCTCAACGGATTCCAGAGTCTCCTGGATTGCTTACAGACCCCAGCAGCCAGGTGGTTGAAATCTCCCATCACAGTGACAGTCTGTGAGCATGATGATGCTTATAGTTGAAGCAAGAAGGCTTCATCTGTTGGGTCCTGCTGATTGGGTGGCCTGTAGTAGAACCTGACCACTAGATATTAGTCTGATCCTTAATTTTTACCCAAAAACTTTTAACATGACTGTGGCTGTTTCTCTGTAGTAATCTATCCATTTCTTAGAGGGTGCTTCCGCACCCATCCTTCCCTGCACATCTCTTCTGAAATACTTAAGCACTTGTTTGTAGTGTTTCAATTGTGCATTTCGTCCACCGCGTTTCCATGATAGCAATTAGGTTATAGCTTTTTAATAGCACCATGGCTTCCCAACTCCTCCTGCTTATTTCTCACACTACGTGCATTGGTGTAGAGGCACTTCAGTTGGGCTGTCAGCCTTGTTACCTTCTTAGAGGAGCATAGTTCCTTTAGGACAGTTCAGAGGGTTTTTTTTGCTGTTCTCTAGAGTGATGGTGTTCCCTGGCCCTTCTCTGTCTCTGAGAAGTACATCCTTTTCGCCTATCAAATATACTTTAAAATTCTGTTCATTGTCCCAGCCAGCTTGCTGCCTAGAATATTCCTGCCCCTCTTGGTCAGTTGCCTCCCATTTGTCATCTACATACCCAGTCTTTGGGTCATGTATCCAAGATAGTAAAATGCTGAATGCAACACCATCCACACAGCCTATCGTACACCCAATCTGTTAACCTCCTTTTTTCTGGGTCCCAGTCCCCAACTGGGATGATAATGGAGAATGCAACCTGCACTCCTAATCCCTTCAGCATCCATCTGAGGGAAATAAAGTCCCTTGATATTTTGTAGTTCTTGTTCCAGCCTCATGTTACCCTACTTGAAAGAGAAGCAATGGGTAATAGTCCTCTGGCTTCACCAGGCCCAGCAGCTGCTTCTTGCTATCATGAATGCAGGTACCTGGCAGACAGCAAACCTCTCTGAAAAGATTCCCCAGGTAGCAAATGTGTGCCTCTGAGCAAGGGGTTGCCAATTATTAACACTTTTGCCTTTTTTTGGTGTCACTGGATCTATTAAAGGTAGTTGGTTAGACCAGTTCAATGTGTCTTCCTCTGTCTGCACTATTACACATGTCCTCTCTTCTTTCCACCCTATGTTTGGGGTCTCATATTTGTTGGGGCACTTCAGGGGCAAGGAGGAGACTTTGCTCCAAGCAAAGACCAGAGCAAAGTCCAAAGTCTGCTTCATCTTGCATGTTTCTGCTGTCTGTTTCCACAAAACTGGAAGCTTGTTTTATCTTCTTTGCTTTGCAGGGACTTAAAGCAGTGCTGTTGGTCTGCCTGTATCATTACATGATATCACACATCAATTTTTCTCTCTGATTCCTGGATTCTTTGCTGTCCAGTGATGTTCTCTCAGAACATGTCCACCTTGCTTGAACTGGGCACACCTGTATCCAGACACACAGGCCCTTGGGGGGGCCTTCCAGATTCTGGAGTTCCCTACAATGAGGGTCAGCAGCTCTGTCATTCCTTGGGACATCTATCTGGGTGCATGCGTCAGCCCAGAAAGGTTGCGGTCTCCTGTCAACCTGGCTGTTGTGAGTTATCACCATATTTTGTTTCAGTAGAAGGCTGCTCCCTTCTGCTCCTGCAGCACTCCCTGCAGATCCTGCAATTCCTCATGCAACATTTTATTTTATTTTATTTTATTTTCCAAAGGAAGAAAGCAGATAGAATGCTTAACTTGTTCATTTGGATTCCTGGATAATGTGGACTCTGCTGCAGTTCCCATTTATGCACGCAGTACATTTTTGAGTCGTTAATACCCCATTATTTTCTCCTTCCCACTTACTTTTGTCTACAAGTCTCAAATAAAGCCACTATCTCTTCAAAATCCTGAAAAATAAATTACTGGGCTATTATGTTTCTTATGAATCCTGGAAAATGATCTAGATTACAGCAAAACTGATCTTTTCTGGCACACACACAATTATTTTCAGTGCATACACAAGTGTCTGGAACGTAAGGCACACTACTGAAACAGGTAATAAGCCCATGTCTCTTAGTTTAGTGCTGCTGAGCATAACTTACTATGCTATTGGCAAGTATATTCAGAGTAACTCCTTACACTTCTCTATAAGATGTCCATTTGAATGTTGCTTAAAGTGGCATACCTTCAGCCGTGCTATGAAAAATACTCCCAATCATCACTTTATTTGGGTCTAGTAAACCCATGTACAGCCAGAGAGCCCTGCTTTAAAAATGACATCTCTGTGAAAGTGAACTGTCATAAAATGAAAGGGCTTAATCCCTGCTTTCACTATGCCTCTGTGATGCTCTCATGATCCACTGAAGGGCTTTTCCTCTGGATTGCCACTGGACATTTTTACTGAACTGTTGACACACAAGGAGGAGGTATCTTGCAGTTACATACACACTGCAACAAAGTCACGCCATTTGATCTACCAGTTTGTCAGTAGTGCTTGTCACTTCAAGATACCATTATCAAGCAAACATTTATTGTTAAGGCATCTTAATTTGGTGTTGAAACTGGAATAAAGCATCACATGCAAGCATACCAAGTTTTCTCATATCCTGGACTTCCTCTGGAATGTGATTTGCCACAACACTAATCTGTGTGCAGCTATCTTGTTTAATGCTCCTTTTTTACCACTCATAATATCAAACATTTGTAATAGCAGAGGGACCAGTGCAAATGGGATGGTATAAAAAGAAGGAAAATGATCTGTCATCCATCTCCAAGGAGCTAGGTTCACAGGAAAAAGAATTCCAAGAAGAGGGAACTCCAGCAAGAGATCTTTCCTCAGTGCAGTCAGCCCTTACATGAGGTCTAAGATCCTGGCTCCACCCCTCCTGGTAGCACAGGTGAATTGCCTTCACCTTTTCCCCCAAGGCTGACTGCGTCTTTCCTTCAGGCACCCAATCAGTGGCTCAGACTGTGACTGAGCAGTTCCCATACACTTCCCCCTCTTCATGGGGGAACCAGTGATTGGACTAGCTGAAGGGTGAGCCTTTCCTAATAGAGGGATCCAGTGCATTGGAACACATACAATTTGCCTGTCATTATACAGTTGACATCATGTAAGGTGATTGATGATCGGTTCATGATTGAGGTTTAGTTGCTTGGTGCGGGTCCATTAGCTCATTTAAGGTCTGGTTGCCCCAAGAGAAGGATCTCTCCTTTGAGATCTGCTCTTTTGTGATATTTTGTGAGTCCTGTTCCTCAGAAAGGGGTACGAGTAAGCAGTTCTGTCTGTATTTACAAGATTGAGTCCTTCACTGTTTATGGGAAATTTAAAACTGGTGTAAAGCAGCTGTACCTGCTATTGCCTATGACTACAGCTGCCATTTAGGTTATGGTTAAGGGCTGAGCTTTAGAGTTTGAAGCCCTCGGCTGCCCCCTGTGGCCTGGGCACTGAGCCCCTGCTGTGCCCCAGCCCCTCTCCAAGCCCTGCCCCCCGTGGATGGCAGTGCTATGTGCCTGCGAATGTTCTTTTGCACGCCTCATTTCCATGTTCTTCTAACAAATGCATTCACGTCCCCAGGAAGAAGTGCACTAATACTAGTGCATTCTTTGGGAACAAACTTTCCATACAGCTCAGCATTTTCTAAAGAACAACATGCGTTGGAAACAGTTTGTGTAAGTAACCTGACAGCAGAAGAACACTGAGCTCCTCTGGGTATTTCTAGAAATGGCAGAGAGGCAGGACAGTGTGCCTGAGCAAGCACATGCCTGCCTGCCTTTGATTTGCAAGGGTGTACCTAACCTACATTTCCCTCTCAAGCCTTCGCTTCACATGCACCCGCTTGCCTTTGCTTCAGAAGCACGCACCTACATGCATTTACTTTGGAAGCATGCATATGCTACCTACCTTTGCTTATAAGGCACTCACCTACCTGCCTTGCCTTTGCACACTCCTGTCTGCTTTTGCTTCACAAGAACACACGTGCCAGCCTTTGCTTTTAAAGCATGCAGCTGCCTTTGCTTTGCAAGCACACACCTTTCTCCTTTCATTTGCATGCACCTACCTGCCTTTGCTTTGCATTTGCTTTCCTTTGTTTCACATGCATCTACTTCTTTTTGCTAAGCGAGGACACACCTACCTACTTTTGCTTCACATTCACCTGCTTTACTTTCCTTTGGAAGCACACACCTGCCCGCCTTTGCTTCTCAAGCAAGGAACTACCTACCTTTGCTTTGCATGCTCCTGCATGCCTTTGCTTCAGAAGCATGCATCTTCCTACCCTTGTGTTGCAAGCACACACCTGCCTGTCTTTGCTAAGCAAGTACAACCCTGCTTTTGTTTTGGAAGTACGCAAATGCTTCCCTTTGCTTTCCAAACACAAACCTTCCTTTGCTTTGCACACACCTGCCTGCTTTTGCTGTACAAGCATACAGCTAACTTGTATTTGCTTTGCAAGCATGCACCCACCTGCCTTTGCTTTGCACACACCTGCCTGCTTTTGCTGTACAAGCATACAGCTAACTTGTATTTGCTTTGCAAGCATGCACCCACCTGCCTTTCCTTCATAATCACCTTCCTGTCTTTGCTTCATAAGCAGCTGCTTTCGTTTCACATGCACCTACCTGCATTTGCTTCAGAAGCATGCATCTACCTACCTTTGCTAAGCAAGCATGCACCTACTTGTCTTTGTTACGCACACAGAAACCTGCAACATTTGACTTTGCAAGTGTCAGAAATATTTCTGAAATAATTTTAGAAGACAGGATCTCTGGTAAAGAAATGTTTAATTTGTAATTGCAATGGTGAGCATCCTGCAAACACAAAAACAATGCTACGTCTTTTATACCTTATTACGCAATGCTTATCTTTTTATCCCCTGGTTCCTCAGTGTCTGAGTTCAGGTTCACAGTCTTCCTGATGCTTAATTAAACATACTGATGCTGGCCAAGCATAAATTGTTGCTAGCTAAATATGTGTATTGCTAATTAGTTGTCACGGTCTTATCTGTGACAGTGACACAAGGGAAACTGAGAAGGGAGAGAGAAAAAACAACTGCACCATGGCCACGTGGCCGCCCGAGCAGAGCCGTGAGCTCTGGGGTGGGGGAATAGATGGACCTACAAAAAAAAAAACAACAACGGCACGATTTGAGAAGGAACGGTAACTTTACTAAATCTAATAATATTGAACAATTAAGAGAGAGAAAGTTTCCAAACCAAAACTGAGAGCTTACATTAGGGAGGAACTGCAGGGGAAGCACATGTGCTGAACCTCCAGGTCAGCAGCTGAGAGCGCGGCCTGGCATCCGGTGCGGAGCTTCACCCCTCTGCTGCTCCCAGCAGCATTAACTCCTTAACTCTCTGCATGATGTTCTGATGTGGAATACCGGCATCAAACCCACAAAACTACAACATTAGTTAACTTTTCCTTATGTTTTCTATCACACAGGTGTTGTCTGTCCAGTGCCAGAAATTAGTAGCCTTCCTCATCAAGGATTTTTGATTTGTAATGGCATTATCACTGTTTCGGAGTGGGTGTCTGACTTATTCCAGGTGGTTTCACAGACAAGAGTCACACTCTGCATGCCTATAATTACTCCATCTACCTAATTTATGTGACTTAAATTATAGTAATAATCTAATGAACATGTGCCAATGTGGAAAGTTCATCTAAAGGACGTGATGAAGACTATCAGAGACCACAGAGGAAGTAGAAAGACCCTCAAAAAGGACAACTAGTATTGATGAGAGCCACTAGATGGCAGCAGAGACCATGAAATAAAATACTTAGGTCCATTTTAATGCGGAAATAACATTCCATTCGTACACAAGCACCTTCCTGCACACCTTTATTTGCAATCTAGCACCTGCCTGCCTCTCCGTCGCCTTCACCTGCTTTATTTGCTTCGTAAGAACAGACCTACCTGCCTTTCCTTCCCAAGCAAGGAACTACCTGCCGTTGCACTGCAAACACGTCTACCTGCCTTTTCTTTGCACACACCTACATATCTTTGCTTACTAAGCATGCACATTTACACCCTTGCATCACAAGCATGTACTTACCTGCCTTTGCTAAGCAAGCATGCACCTCCTTGTCTTTGCTTCACAAGCATGTACCTACCTGCCTTTGTTTTGGAAGCATGCAAATGTTTCCCTTTGCTTTACAAGCACAAATGTGCAAAGTAATTGCAGGCACCTAACAGCCTTTGCTTCCCCAGTGGCAGTCAGCCCTTACATGAGGTCTAAGAGGGGTGGAGCCTTGCCTTCATCTGTGCTTTCAGGGCTGACCGGGTCTTTTCTCCAGGTCAATCAGTGGTTCAGGCCTTGACTCAGAAGTTCCCCATACAAATGATTTTGTCTTTCAGTGCTAAAATCTTCACATACATCACACCACTGCAACCTAGAGGTTTGCTGAGTTCAAGGGCAGCACTAGCACAAGTCCAGATACACTAGCACAAATCTGATAACACATTTTAAGTGAACAACTGTGGGAAAAGCTGGAAAGAAAGGCTTTCTTTTACTCCAGCAGATAAAAACCAGCTTAGCTCTGAAACAGCAGATCTCACAGTCTTCCCAGTGATAGCCATTCAAGCTAACTAGGGTAGCCATGGAAATGAATACTTTAGTCTGTGCCTAACTCTAAGCATATCTGGCACTCTCCTCAAGCCAGTAGGACTATAATGTGCTAAGAGTTAAACTTGTGCTTAAGGATCGAGGATACTGTGCATAGGCTTACAAAATTCTGACTTCTCTCTCAAAAAAATGACCTGTTGGTCTCTTCTGAAAAGAGTCCCAACTATCCACATATCCAACACAAAATATAAATCTGATAGACATTTGTCATTGAAAAGACTTTGGTGTTCTAACTGTACCTAAAAGTTAGCAGTATGAAAGTAAGTAACTTTGGAAAAAGTGTTACCAGAAATTGGTGTTTTACGTAATGACAGTTGAATGCCTTGAGATGCTCCAGAAATAACATATCATGTGTTATTCTGAATTTCTATGTAGGTGAGGGACAATTCTGAGCCAGAGCAACACTTTTATTCAGCAGCCAATTAACTGAGAAAGAAACTCAGAAAATTTTAAGCAATTTTTCTCTGACTTGTGACAAACCTATATTATAATAAAGGTTTTCTTGTTGAATTCTGTTGTGCCTGGGATTTTACAGAGAAGCTCAAGATTAAAAGGAAACATAATCAAATAGTTTTTATTCTACTTTGGCATTTTGCTAAGGTAGTTGTGTGACTTCTTATCTTCCACAATTATACGAGTACCTCAGACACAAGCTGACAGAGTGGTAACACAAAAGATATACATGTATATGGGAACATAGAGATACATATTAAAGAAGGAACTGACTGGAGAGCTAAAGTGCTCCAGAGGTGTATTGGTTTTGTGGTTTTGATGAGGGTATTCCATATCAGAATGTCATGCAGGGAGCTAAGGAGTTAATGCTGTTGGGAGCAGCAGAGGGGTGGAGCTCCGCACCGGATGTCAGGCTTCTCTCTCGCTGGCCGCGCTCTCTCTCCGCTGACCTGGAGGTTCAGCACGTGTGCTTCCCCTGCAGTTCCTCCTTAATGTAAGCTCTCGGCTTTTGGTTTGGAAACTGTCTCTCTCTCAGTTGTTCAATTTTATTAGATTTAGTAAAGTTACCATTCCTTCTCAAATTGTGCCATTGTTTTTTTTTTTTGTTGATCCATCTATTCCTTCTGTTTCCCCCTCCCACCAGAGCGCACGGCTCTGCTCGGGCGGCCACGTGGCCACTGGCAGTGCAGTTTTTTTTTTCTTTCCTTTCTCTCTCCCTTCTCGGTTTCCCATGGGTCACTGTCACGGATAACACCGTGACAATTATTGGTGGAGAATGCGGGCAACAATGCAGTATTTGTACTCCATTGTAAAACTGGTGCTAAGTGGACCAAGGGTTTTCATGTACCTTAGTGCATGTTGGTGTCTTAAGCTCCTCATGTTCGGTACCGAAGTCATATCTGCATACAGCTACTTTAGTGTGCTGATGGGGTTACCTGCCTCCTGCCTAAACACCCTGGCTAATGTGACAGGTTATATGACATTTGGATCGGTTTCCAGGTACTCTTTTCAGGTCTTTACCTATATTCAGGATGCCAGCCTGGCAACTGTGTTATCTGTTTTTCTGAATGCACTCTCGGCAGCAGAGATTTACATCATGTGGAAGAAGGTTTCCTCAAAACCAGAGAGTGTTGAATGGCAGGGAAGGTGGAAAAAATTAGGAAAGAAATTAGAAGCGTGGAGAGCCCCGGTGTTATGCAATTTTGATCTTGAGCACCTGTGGGATCCTGAGAAACTCAGTGAATGTTTAGGTAAGGAGCCATGTGACACAGGACGATCTGAGAAGGAACGGATTGTTTGGGGTTTGGCTTGTGCTTATCGAGCTATAATTGATATTCTGGAGAGAAATGGTTTCCAAATCGAGGTCCAAAGCAAAAATGGAAACCTCGATGTTAGACCTGACCAATCACAGGCAGCNATCACTGACCCACCACAGGCAGCACCAGCATCAATGTCGGTTGCCCCTGTGGAAGGCCAGAAATGGGAACGGGTGTCCTCGCGCCTAGAACAGAAAGAAAAAGAAGCAGAGAAAGAAGAGGTGAGGGGCCCTCCTCAGCCACCTAGAAAGACCAAGAGAAGTGAGAGACATGG
>VXAB01008635.1:0-16586 GCA_013399175.1 Odontophorus gujanensis | reverse complement strand
CGTAAACCGTTGACAACTACTCAGTCAGAGCAGCTGTGATCTGGGAACTGCGTGCTCTTCAAAGAAGGCAACAAAATCTCCAGAGAAAATTCAGACCTATAACTGACAAAGCTGGCAGGATGTCAAGAAACCAGTTTAGATTGAAAGTAGAAACATATTGAGATGACAGCCCACCTGGAAAAAACACCTACCCTGACTATGTTGGTATTTTGATGACAGTAGCATGGCAGATCACCTTGTACTGCTAATGGATGTTTCTTAAATGAGAGTTAGATTTTATAGCGTGGAAAGTTATCTCAACATATACATTTTACAGTTTTTCTTTTCTTTCTTTTTTTTTTAAAAAAAAAAGAATGATGTTTGTATATGAGTCTTCCATTCAAACACTATTTTCATCTTAACATATGGAAAGCTGGCAATTCACCAGCGTTAAAGACAAACATCTAAATATTTAAGGAATCCCAGACATCACAGAATCACAGAATTGTAGGGGTTGAAAGGGAGCTCTAGAGATCATCTAGACCAACACCCCTGCCAAGGTAGGCTCCCTAGACCAGGTTGCACAGCTGGTGTCCAGGTGGGTCTTGAATGTCTCCAGAGAAGGAGACTCCCCCACAAGGACAGACTGAGAGAGTTGAAGCTGTTTAGCTTGGAGAAGAGAAAACTCCAAGGAGAATTTACTGTGGCCTTCAGTCACATGCAGGGGGCTGTAGGAAAGCTGGAGAAGGACTTTTTAGTAGAGCACACAATGAAAAGACCAGAGGAAATGGTTTTAAACTGGAAGAGATTAAATTTGCTATTTGATCTGCCTAAACAGCAATAACAGTGATAAAGAATTTAAAAGGCTGTAGTTATTTTTCAGTGTTTAGCTGGAACCATTCTAGACAAAGGGGATTTCACTAAGCTTAAATGTTGGTACTGAGCTTCTGTCTAAGAGGAAGATGAAGTAAGCTGGCTGAATTAGTAACTTAACTCAGTAGCAATATTTATTATCCCTCTCCCTTGCTCTACCGTAAATATACACTGCACCAACAAAAGTAAAAGATGATACTGTTAATGGAAAAAATAGTTACACTGTGATTCTAAGCAAAAATAATGAGCTACTAGCTGGAAGATTTTGCAAAGACAGGACATATCTTTTATCTTCCTTAAAAAAAGTTATTTCTATGGCTGCTTCTATAGAGGAAAAAAAAGAAAAACAGTCAGCAGGGAGAAGACTTTTGAAAGACTTTGGAAAGATTGAACTGATGCAATAGCACTGTAAATTTTTCCTAGACTGTTAATGAGAAAGGTCTTGGTGTGGTGCAAGGCAAAATACTTCAGGATTACACTCTGAGGAACAAAGTGGCACAGGTAGAAGTACCTTTATAGAAAATAATACTGTCAAAAATAATATTATTAATCTGAGTCCACTAGATTGATTCATCCTGGGAATAAAAACTGAAACATGAGGATCTGTGAAAAGAAACTTGCAACTTCTAGCTTGGATAGTGGCAATTGAATGAGTAAGGGAAGATACGAAACTGATATTTGTAGCTTCATATACGGCAGTTCCTGAGATGGAAAAGAACCAGTGACTGGAGACTCCTTCTAGAAATAACCCTACCACTGACTGGAAATGTGTGATTTGATTCCTTTATTCCTCATCTAATCTAAATGAAAAAAACCTTCATATGATACATGCAGAATTAGCTACTTACCTCATAGTATATGATCATTTAAAGTCTCTCGCTCTTAATGTTTGTAAATTATGCTGAATACACTTAGACATTCACTCACATCTTGATATTAAAGCTGTTAAATAAAGAGCTACTTATTTCATTAAATGGATTACTGTGAACTATTTGAAGTTTCGAGTATTCACTTCTTTAGATACCATTATTCTCACATTTGCATATTTCTTTTTTCATATCTAACAGTCCAAATATCATATACACTTAGTCCTATGAGGATTATTTTGCAGAAGTTTTCTGGATTAAATTATTATTATCATTATATTAATAATAATTCCAAATTATTAGTAGTATTTTATGTTAATAATTTATGATTATTAATAATAAAAGTGTACTTCCCAGGAGTTTAACAGCCATCCTTTCTGCCACTTTTTGAAAGTAAAATATCAGTTTATTGGACACATGAGTGAAAATTCCCACAGTGAATGCACATACAGCTGGTTTTTTTTTTTTGTTTTTTTTTTTTTAAGTTGATGATTCTGAAAAGACAATTTTTTAGCATTTGACCTGTTACATAGGATACAGGGTATCTAAATAATACTATTTCGAGGATGAGATTCAAATTTGTGGTATTATTGCAACTGTAGCATCTAAGCTGTATGTATCTGTGCCTCTGAGTGCACAAACTGACACCAAGCCATTTCCTCACAGTCCAGGAACACCCCTGCTACTATACTGAGGGAAAGATAATGGAGTGACTTGAGACAATGATTTGACTTGAAATTAGGTGATGGACTACACTGTTAAGCAGCTTTGCAGTAAAGCATTTGGCTTACTCATGTAGGAATTCAAACAAGAGTTTCAGACAATCCTAGCTTATCCAAAGCAATTCCTTCTTTGGCAAAACTGGTGGGAATGACATTTATGCTTAAATATGTCATTTAACCCCTTGGGTGGAGAATCTGGCTGTGGCAGGTATCCTCAAAACAGTCCCTGCTATAAGACTTATAAAACTGCTTGCAGGTTAGCTGTATGAAATGCTCATGCAGGTGCATTGATGGTCATGTAGGGCAAACTTTTGCATATAGTTAATAAAAGTAGGGGATGTTTTATACATTATTTAAGATAATAGAATGTCTTCATGCATGCACTGCAGTAGTCACACTGGACCACTGATTATCTGGACCTCAAGAATTCATAGGGAGCATCTCCTGATCCCACTGGAGTTGCTCTTACAAGAACCCTTGCAGTGGTGAATCCTGTCAACATCCAAACAGTGACTGACCACTCTGTATGAGAAATCTGATTCCCCTTGTGAGCATTACCCCATGGAAAAGTCAGGTACACTCTGTGAGTACTTGTGCAACACCTATTCAACTCCTCATTTGAATAATTTGAACAGGTTAACTTTCAAAAGCAAACTCAGTTGAAATATGTGTAGTACAAACTAGCATAGAAATAAACAAAATAAATAAGGAGAATAAAAGAAAAAAGCTGTGGAACAAGAACTTAAGACACTTATAGAGTGTTAGAATAATTGCTTAGCTTTTCCTTTCAGATGTTTCTATCTGAGATGCCAAATACATTGTCTGGTGATCTGGAAATGAACTGGGAAGTTATAGTGTTAACTGGACAGATGAAGATATTCATTTTATTGGCTTTGACAAATGGCTTCCCTTTTAATCAACTATTAGTATCTAATTCTAACTTCAGTTACCCAAGAGTAAAAATCTATATCGAAGTTTCAGATGTACTTAAATTCTACATTCATTTGGTAAAGATTCATTTTTAAAAAAAATCATTTTCCATGTAAATATTGGGATTTATGTAAAGACAAAATGTGAATTTAATAATTGTAGTGTGTAGAACACATTACTGCTTTGGATCAATTCTTTGCACAGCTATTTTCCCATGCCTTCTAAAATATTTGTTATTCAATCTTTTGAACAGCAATATTTTGCAAGCTTTTTGATGTATTTCAACCTATGTTCCTCTTCAATATAATATTCAAATATCAAAAAGTACTAGGGCGAATTTAAGATTGCCTTGATTTTTTATTTATTTATTTTTTTAGTTTATGGAATTTAATAATGCATCTTTATGAGGCACATGTGTAGGGGTAAACGAGACTAATTCAGTGCCATTAACCTTCTCTGTAGGCAGAGATTTCAGTCTGCCAGATGCATCACTGGGGCCTTACACTCTATGGCTGTGTCCAGTTTTTGCAACTAAATGAAAAATACATAATGTAATTTTATAAAATTAATTTTTGGAGCTCACCCATAAACAGTATTCTTTTTATTTCCTAGGAAAAAAAAAAAACACATTCATTTGAAATAACACTATGTCAATTCAGGGCACTGCAATGAAAGAAGACCTGCAAATTTCTGGAGCCTTTTATTACCGTTCAGAGACTCCCTTTACTGTGCATCACAGCAGGGTCTATAATGTCTTCTAGAGAAAGGCACACATGGAAGTACTAAAAGAAGACATTTTTTTGCCATGAGTTGTGAAAATCAACCTATAAAATATTAACAAGTACAAATCTATACAAAACTCGAACTGTAAACTTTCAGTACCATGGGCAACTTTCGGAAATACTGTAAGTTAGAACTGAAAAATATCCTACTGAATTTAAGAGAAAATCAGTATCAGATAAGTGAAGAGTCCTAGGCCAAGATTTTTCTTTTGAATGACCTTTTATCCTAATGAAAGCACACAGACATAAGCAACCAAGAATTTTATTACTAAGGGGCTGAAATGGGAAGATTTAGTAATGAAATATGTAGGAAATAAAAGTTGTTTAGGGATAACAACCCAGTCTTCATGAGTGCAATAGTATGGAGATAATAAATTAAAAACAAAAGCAAATGTCAAAAGCAAAAACAAACAAAAGCAAATTAAAAAACCTTGAATTCAAAGTATCTACTCTTTTAGATCAGTGTGAAAAGTACCATTTTTTAACCACTGGATGCTAAAGGAGAAGAATTCTGTTTCTTGTGCTGAGAGAGCAGTTTCTAAACATAAATGGTCCACATTCTCCTGTCTTTGTCGCTTTGTTACTACCAGTGTCGTAGTGGTGAATCTTGGTTTAAACTGCTCTAGTACTCTCTTTTATTAAGTAGGCCTATTGTTTGTTTGGTTTTTTTTTTTTGCTTTACTTTCCCCAAATTTGAGCCCACATTTAACTCCTATTTTAAGCACATGGTAATGCAGTTGACTTAAGTAACATCCATTGATTGCAGTGGGAATATTTACTTGTTAAAAATTAAATTTCTTTAATCTTTTACTGGAGTAGCACATTTGTACATATTCTTCCATAAACGATGATTAGTGAATTGAGATCAGTTGTCATTTTTTTTTGGTCTATATGTATAACTGCTTTGTAATTTGTTATTTCTTTGCAAGGTGTTGATATTTAGACACATTTTCTTAATTGTAACTGAGAAAATGTGCTGGCCATGGATTGGTGTGAGGGAACCACAGTCTGATACAGCATAAAATCACAGGCTAGATGAATAACTGACCTCACAGCAAGAATTTAAATATTCCAAACATAGTTATGAGTAAAGGGATTTTGAAAACAGATTTTAGGAGAAAATATGAAAGCTCTGAAACTGTTAACAGATATAGTCCCGATGATAATAAAAGTTATAACCAAAACCATAGTATAGTAAAGGGACAGCAATTAATTAATATTGATTTTAACTAACGATCCTTGATGTTTAACCTTTAGTGGCAGAGCAGCTTCTGTTGTAGTAGCAAAGGTAGTGAAAGGAAGTGATTCTGCCTGAGTTTAGTTGAGCTAAACAAAAAAGAAAAGAAACCATGAGGAAGCCACTGTTTTGGAGGAAAACTCTCCAATAGGTAATCACTACCATCCTATATTTATATATATGTAAGGCTTCTCCACAGTTTAACTGCTAAAGTAATGCATGTACAACCTATTCATATTGCTTTATGTTTATATAATCTCTTTTCTCAGACGACAATCTATTGTTTTCGCTTATTTATTTCACTGATATCGTTTGTTCCCTTCAATAGAGTGATAACTGCTTTGCATTGCACCTAATCTAAAAGCCATGCCTTACCCATTTGTAGCACATTATATTGTGATAGAGATTAACTGACAGTATAGTATATTAACTAATAAGATCATTATATAATTACGTAATATGATTTTATTACTAGCATTATCATTTATTTTTATTTTATTGTATTAATATTGTTATACTGAAGTTATTAAAAGTCAGCTAATTAATATATCAGTAATTAAAACGGATCTTTGTAAATTGCATGACAAAATTCGACTGGGTTAATTGGGAAAAGAGTGTTGTTTGCAATAAGAATTTATGTTAGGTGTCTGAGGGTGGTAAAATGCAGCTAGAAGAATTTTTCAGATGTGCTAAATTCCGTTTCTGACCTGAATATCAGATTTTAAGATTCTCTATTATGTCATTGCTGTAAAAGATAAAAAAAAAATACATTGTGAACGGCTACATCAGAAGAACAGTGTGTGTGTTTTTTATATACATGATTAATCTACTCCATGTAGCATTTTTAATGGGAGATTCTGACTAACTAATAATGTGTAAACTTCACGTGCCTCATTTGGAGATTTAAATTGTTATAAATCATTGCAAAGGTCACTTTCTATGGATTTGCAATAAGATCTGTATGTCACAAAGTATCTACTATCTCCATGCAAGTGTGTACAGGAAAAATCCGTAAATTTTGATCCACTGAATTACATTATTGATCTTTTTTTATTCCAAATTACAGCAAGAATAAATCAGTTCACTTACTAATAATAATGTCAACCTTACGTAAGTAGTTATACTAGAAAAATGTTACAAATAGTTAGTGGTATTTTTATATTTGTGCTACTGTGTGACTGTTCAGGAGGGTAAAAATATATCCATGCTTTAAACAAACGCAATTTTTAAAAAAGTGCAACTGAATAAAGTTTGTATCTAGAGTTCTGTAGTAACTTTCAGCAGTTTGTAGATCCAGTGTGCTCCAATGGTCTGCGTTAGCGTTGATGGAGACTTGGTTTCATTAAACATAGATGACTCCTCTTGTACATACCTCATAGCAAACCTTAGTAGAGCAGAGTTCCAGGGATCATCCCGAATCTCAGTGCTGTTGAACTTACGCATTGATCCCAGGTCACTTTGTTGTTAGAATCTTCAATTTCTTCTCATTAATTATGAGGAAAAGAAGGGAAAAGAAAAAACAAACAGACAAACAAATTTTCTCCCAGAACTCCTAAATGTCATAGTTAGTCACAGTAATTAATTTTAAAATATCTATTGCTCTTTGTTTCTATAAACTATATTTCTGTAGCTAAAATTTACCTGCAGTATTCATGTGAAAGCCAAAATCTGTTATTCTGCTGGTAAAAATATAAGGTAAGCAAATGCCACAAATGGAAAGAGCTACTATCATAGCTCTTCAGTTGATAGCTTGCAAGGATGTCCAGATTCTGTGAAACTCCAGCAAATAATGATATATTTTTTTTATTTGCTGAAATATGGAAAATGTATTTATATTTTTCGGCCGCATTAGTTCAAAACATCTAGTATATAGGTATAAGTAAGTACATATTTAGATAACTGATGCATAGGAATAAAAACCTTATATGAATAGTCACATATTGAAGCTACATGTTGATGTTGTGATTGCATTCTGGTTCATGCAGATTCATGATGGCTGGAGCACGTCTCCTATGATGACAGGCTGAAGGAGCTGGACTTCATCATGGAAAAGAAAAGGCTGCAGAGAGATCTATTTGTGACCTTCCAATATTTAAAAGGAGTTTGTCTAGATGGAAGAAATCAACTTTCTACAAGAGCTGATAGTGACAGGACAAGATGAATGGTTTTAAACTAAGGGAGGGAAGATTTAAATTAGATGTCAGGGGGAAGATTTTTACTGAGAGAGTGATGAGATGCTGGAACAGTTTGCCCAGAGAGGCTGTGGATGCTCTGTCCCTGGAGGTGCTTAAGGCTAGGCTGGATGGGGCCTTGAGTAATTTGATCTAACTCTTGATCTAGCAGCTGACAGCCCTGCCCATGACAGGGGGGTTGGAATTTGATAATCCTTGAGGTCCCTTCCAAATCAAGCCATTCTATTATTTTATGAAATGTAATTTTCCCAAATTAACATAACAGAAAATTTTAGTAGAATATCACAGAGCTCTGCCTGCCCTGAAAGTGTTCTGGAGTTTGTATAAGACAGTAAAAACAGAAGCTTTCTCTTCCTGTATGGAAAGATTTAATGTACAATGCTATATTGAGTGCCATCCTTTAGAGTTTTGCTAGTGTCCTTACTTAATGACAGGGTTTCACCATTAAAATTGGCTTTTTATAAACACTCTGATTGAGAAGTGCTTTTCTCCCAGCTAAGGCAGAGGAGAATTTTGCTGTAGCATTCAAGGGTTTGAAAGTAGCGCTCAAGCTTTGATCAACGCTGTAAATTAGCCCATCTAAAACAGTTCATTTTTTTATCTTTTGTTACTTTTTTACTTCATTCTCAATTCTGAACAATAATGTCAGTACAACTTACACACTAATGGTTCAAGGTAAAAAAGTTTCTCAGGCTTATAATAAATTCAACAGAAGCAATATAGGTCTTTTATACAGACTCTTGAGAATATCAACAGGAGCACTTGTTTTGATGTGAACATCTGTGCCAGGTTAAGAAACACCATCCTAATGTTGCTGAGTGGCTATCAGATGGTGATAAAGGCTTTTAGCCACTTCTGACCTTATCAAGATTAGGCTCTGCCAAGAGAAAGCTTTTATAGCTTCTCACCAGTGTTTCAGAAAACCTGTTCTCTAATTCATTCATAAAGGTTATCAATATTTTTTTAATTTTCCATGCACTTAGAGAGACTTTTTTCCAGGTCATTAATTTATCNTTCAGAAAACCTGTTCTCTAATTCATTCATAAAGGTTATCAATATTTTTTTAATTTTCCATGCACTTAGAGAGACTTTTTTCCAGGTCATTAATTTATCTTTTTTTTCCTGAATAATTGCAACACTCTACCCTGCATAGTCTCTAGCTCTTCTGAAATATAGTGTATAGTATGTAAGCAATTTAAGAACTACTAAACTAAAACTTCCACCCTGAGAAGACAGTAATAAGGACTTCAACATTTGGGCAACTTCAAAACCTCCAGCCTGACAATATTAAGAGCAGCAGCAGACATGTTAACGACAGTTTTGAAAATAGAGCTGCTACTTTTTATTCTCAAAATTTATAGGTTGAAATTTTGAAATAAATTATCATTTTCCTCCCAGAATCTTCACTGTCAGTTCCTTAGTATAACCATCATTAATCACAAGTAGCCATAGTTGTGTGCTGATTGCAATTTTGTCACACTGAATAAAAGACAAATGATACAGAATACTATTAGCAATGATGGTTTTAATGTAGACATTTATCATTGATTCAGGTTCACTTGATATGACTTTGGGATAAAAACGGAAAAATTGCCTCGCTGTTGAAAATTTTATTGCTATTAAATCATAATTTTGGCAAAGCTGTGAAAATAAGACTGGCAAAGCTTTCATTTCCAGAAGAACCCAGATGCAGTAAAATTATAGAAGTGAATGCAGATTAGTTGCCATCTATCTAATAGCTAATAATAGAAGCACGGTTTTTGGCAAGTTGTCTATTTATAGGAATCATTCAGCTTAGTGAGCTCATCAGAATAGATGAGAGAAAGATCTACACACACTTCCAGCAATGTAAAATTCTTTCAATAGTCCTGTATAATGGAGCCAGTGGTACTGATACTGAGGACACTCTTAAGAAAATCTTCATTTTCTGTCTTTGTTCCAGGGTATCAACCAGAAATACAAGGCAATTTAAAATTTGTGAGACAAGTAGAAGAAGAAAATCAAAATGATTATATACTTTTCTTGTAGAAAATATATTATGCTGCATGTATTAAGCACCATTTCTCTAATGTTGTTAAACTCTAATGTTGTAAAATAGACAGGAGTAACAGCATAGAAATGCATCTATAATTCAAAATCTTGAGGGCTGCTCTGTAAGTAAAGCTTCCTACTTTATTATGTTGGCCCATTCAGTGGTGGATGTTGGTGGTATGGCAGTAGAGATTTTCCTGCTAATATTCTATTACATTTGTTACCATGCATCAGATGGCAGCAGAGGGGCAATCTGACAAATGATGTCTGACATTGAAGTGTGTATGAAGAATAAGTGTGTCACTGAATTCCTCCATGCTGAAAGAAATGTACTTTCATTGACACTTACTGAATGTTTGTGGAGACCAAACAGTGGATTTGAGCACAGTGAGGTGGTGGGCAGAGCATTTTGATGATGACAGTGACAGGGTCATCTCTTCTGGAGCAGACATATATGACCGAAGCATGCAAGCTCTTGTTCATCAGTGACAAAAATGCATGGCTAATGATGGTGACTATGCTGAAAAATAGTGTTTTGTAGCTGAGAATTTACTCTATCAAATAATGCTATTGTGCTCTTAGTATCTGTTTTAATTTTCACAGAAATAAATACAGCACATTACTTTTGCAGGGACCTTGAAAGTGATCTAGAATTATCTGACTTCACAAATACACTCTTGGAGATGAGTTCTAGTTTTCCATCAGGAAAGAAATATGAAATTTTACATGTAAAAAGGGGGAAAATTAAATGTCTTTTGCTTCTGCTTTGGCTTGGACACTGTTGATAGAATCCAGAGTGTCCACCTGCATCTGCAGAGGAACCTAGGTGTAATGAATCTGATTCAATTCAGTCATGTACATGCATGCTGGGAAGAAGAGGTTACTGTGCAACTTAAACCTGTAATACTTGATGACACTTTAGGGAAATGTTTAAAGGAGATTTAAAGCTGATTAAGAGAGAAAAAGAGAGAAGCTTAGTCAACGGGCTTGCAAATGTCACAGATCCGCAGTTCACAAATACATGGATTCAAAGACTCACTTGTTACTAATATGACCCAAAAGGGTTTTCCCTCTCCTCTAGCTTCGCTTCATTCTGTTTTGTGAGCAACTGTACTGTGCATCACTTGTGTTATATATAATTATAATAACTGTTATTTACCTCTTCTTTTTTTTTTTTTTTTGCTTTATTAAATAGTTTTTATCTCAACCCATGAGTTCTACTTTATTTATTTATTTTTTCTCATTTCTCCATCCCACTGGGAGAATAGGAATAAGCAGTTTGTGGCATTTAGTTGCTTGCCAGGTTAAACTACAACATTCATTTTAGCACCCAACATAGGGCTCAAAGGGCTGAGAGAATGACAGATCTGACCAGAACTGTCTAAAACGAAATTCTTATAAGCTTTATAGTAGCTCAGTAGATGTTGGTCAGAAATGTGACCTTTTTGTTCACAGTGTGTTGTTTTTTGATTTTAGCGTTGTTCTTAACTCCATTCTTTATTGTCCCTGATGGCTGGCCTAGGCCCTCAGAATTCTTTCACTTTTAAAAGTGAAAGAAATAGCTAGGTCTCATCCAGAACCCTTAGTTTCCCAGAGCAAACAAAACTAATTTATACTATTCTTGCTGGAAAAGGTAGGTATATGAGTGAGCAGTAGTTATATTCTTGTTGTTATGCCTGATAAATAAATGAAACATTTCAAAAACTCTTCACTAATCAGGTGATTAGAACACAGCATTCTTGATATGTGTTCTAGTTGTATATACTACAAATATTTCTTCTGTGTTTGTGCCCTAATGTATTTCTGTATTTTTAGGTTTGTTTTTTATTAATTTTCTGCAAAAAAGTAGAATAAAACATCTTCCTTTTACTATTAGCTGATCTGAATCTGGCAGAGTAATACTTAGATAATAATTGTAAGATATAATTCCTTTTTTATTTGTCTAAGTAGCATGTAGTTGGGAGTGTACTTAGAGGCTTTTGATTTGGTAGAACTTTTTGGAAACAAAATCTTCCCTCAAAAGCACAAGTATACTTGTAACTGGCTCAGATAGAAACTGCCTCCATGCATCCAGCAGTAGAATTTGTCCAGTGCTTTGTATCTGATTAACAGGGAGTCAGTAACCATTAACAACACTGAACAAAAATTCCCAAACAACTTCAAGGCTTTGATGATTTACTAAAGCCTTAACAATACAGTTTATGCTTCTGTATATTTTCCCTCTTACTGGTATGAATGTGATTCATATAAAGAGAGCCTGGAAATTTAGACTATATTGTGCAACCTCTTCCGAGCTGTTCAGCTTGCTGTATACTTTGATGAATAATACTTCTCACAGAAAGACAGTCCTGGCTATCTCAGAATTCAGGAGGAAAAGAAAAAATCCAAACCTGTCTACTTATAAAATTATTTCTGTTGGCTGGTGAAGCTAACCACAAATTTGTGTGGTTACATTTCCCCTGCACACTTCAGAAAGATCTTTACTGCTGTGGGCTACTGTGCCTTTTCTAAGACCATAACAAAAGGACACATTGTTGGCAACTGTATAATACTAAAGGTCCTATTTAGATGCTAGATTAAAATAGCTCCTGGGATAACATGAGTCTTAAGTGTATTTAAAGTCCTTGGAATATATTTAACTGAAAGAAGTTAGCAGTGTGATTGACAGTCATTACTAGTAGGTTTAATTTATGCTAAAATCTCTGCTTGAATAGGAGTTTTGCCTACACTAAACTGTCAGCTTTAGAAACCATGGAAAAGTTCAATTAACATCCTACAGATACAAGATGAGTAGAGACCATGGCTGAAGAGCTTTGTAGAAACTTCTCTCTCTCTCTTTTTTTTTTTTTTTCTGTTATCCTTGCAGGTTCCTTGTACATTTGTAGCTTGAATAAAATTATCCTGACAAAGATGTAACCTAACCTCTGTGTTCTCCACTCAATTCTAATCTTCAACTAAAATCTTAATAGTGATTCCTCTTGTAATGTCTTGCAATGACTATTCATTTGAAGATGCTAGTCACATCTTCAACAACTTCATACCTTCTCTATGTTGAATCAATTACTTTCTCCCCAAAAAAACAAAATATATGCTTATTTTTGTCTTGTCACCATCAGATTAGCAATTGTGCTGGAAGATTAGTAAGGGTGGTTTATTGTTGCTACTATATATGTTAAGTTCAAATTAAATATTAATTTTGATTTCCCCTCTTTTTAGAATATCTAATCCTCAGACTAACAGACCTTCTCATTTTCTTGAGCTCTGAGAGTTTTTTCAAGACATTTTTGGTAAGCAAATGATTAGCTATTGAAATGTCACACTGGTTTCTATGTAAGACACTCTGATGCTGGGATTAGATTGAACATTACATTAGATACTATTATGTGTGGTATTTAAGACTGGCCATAAAAGAAGATAAAGAAGATTTCAGCTTTGCCAAATTACATCGAAATTTACAGGTTTGTTTTTTGCAGCACACTGAATAAATCAGAGATTATTATTATTATTATTATTTTAAGAACTACTGGAATAAGACAGTAAAACAAATTTTCTTAAAACCCTGTGCTTTGAGAACCATCCTGCAAAGCCAACATCCTAAAGTGTTCGGTGGGTATTGTCCCATCCTATGTGGTCATTAGGTTCCCCTGGGAGAAGATATTGATGACAGTAAAATAAGGGTAAACATATTACTTAGATAGAGAGAGATTTGGCTTCAGTGCTGATGTAGAGTCAATGGGGAGAGGATTTGATCTCTAATCTTTCTGAACACTAGGTGGGTGCTCCTCTTGTTGGGGTCCTCACCTTAATCAAAACCCTTTCTGTGGAAGAACAGAAGGTTCATCTTAGTTAACTACTAGTAGAAATTATTCTTTGAATGATTGCAGAAAGTAGTACACTGTCACCAAGATTCATGGATATGTAGTCTTGTTAACATGCATTTTCTGTCAGGAATAAATCAACTCCTCTCTCTTCCTTCCCACAGCCTCCTTCCCCTGTAGCTTACATGTTTGCCCAGGGATATTGGGAAAGACTGCTTAGACAGGTACAGGTGATCCTATTCTATAATCACCGTCTGAAATGGTAATTATAGAATAGGGTTTCAGACTAGATGTCAAGCTACAGCACTGGCGTGAAATTAGCAGATTAAATCCCAACAATGCTCCTGTAAAGAATCCCCATTTAGTGATCCTTGGAGTGAAAGATGTATGTATGCAAAATTCTGCAAAACATAAAAGGCAAGAAATATCTTCTATGATGAAACTGCAGCTTCCTGAAAACCAGTGGGATACTTTGTGGATGATAAATTTTACACAGTTAGAGCTTTCTGAAAACAAATCCTCTGAGAGAATCTGCTGCTGCGACTACATTAAAATATGTTAAGTGATTTAAAAAATTTTAAATACTAAAGATACTGTTTGGATCAAACAGGATTACATTCATTTCTGGCAGTACCAATTTTTCCTTCTTATCTTCTTTTAAGAAATACCCTCGTGATTTATCTTATGCTGGATAAATGTCCTTTCTTACCCAGGAATTTCTTGTTTAGAGAACTGTTATTAGAAGTGATAGAACTGTTGTTATAATACTATAGGTCATTACACAAAGCAATTTCACAAAATCTTGTTGAAGAGATAAATACTAAAAGGCAAGAGGGAAAATTCCAATGAATATTCTTTGTAATGATTTCTTATCATGCATCTTTATCTTAACATGATAGGAAGATAGATCAAATATTTGATTTTGCATTCTTCTATTTTCTCTGTATTTGAGCATGTGTAAATAGCTAGTTTTGCTTGCCAGTTTCGATTTGTGAATTATGAAAAACCTGGAAGAGGAGTATTTTCCCTAGAGGCTTCTGGATTAAACACTCCTCAGTCTAAATATTCTTTGGCTCTTTGCCACTCACAGGCCTTATCAATCATTTGCACCTAGAGAGCACTTTGCAAACACTATTGAAGTTATATCTTGCCTCATTCCTGCATGAAAGGGAAATATCATGCCACATACATTAGAAAATGCAAATGATTTTATGTAGGCACTAGAGAAAATATGTCAATCTATTAAGTTTTCTTATACATATTAGTGTTTTTCTCCTCATTCTGTACTTTGGCGAATGACAAGATTGCCATGTCACTTAAAAGATATGCTTATGCTTACATTTTAAATCCACTTTAAATTCATAGTTACCTATATATATAGTCACATCATGATGACTCTTGATTTATGTTGGTGTCAAGCCTTTCAAATTATAATGCCATGGAGAACCAGGTTCCTTGTCTTCAGTCTGGGACATGGTTAGCATTTCTACAATAACCTTTTAGGCTATCCTAATCACTGAAAGTGAGTTCAAGTAGTGACACTACCTGCTGGTGTGTGCCCATGAGAAAAGAGTCAAGACACAAAGTGGAACCAGTTACTTCCTTTCTTGTGTTGTCAGCTTTTTAACAATGTGAGATCTGTCCAGTATTAATTCATTTGAAGTATATATTAGCCTTTGTATGGCTATGTAGACAAAGAGAGTATGAGAGAGCAAACAACAGACAGGTAACTTGTATTTGTATTTATAGTGGAACACTAGTGTCCCACCCAATTATATGCCTTTCTTAGTATACATTAAAAACATCACTATTAAATGAGCGAATTCTAAACTGAATGTATTACAAAAGTAAAATTTATTTATTCATGTTCATTCTTAATAAATTAGTCAGATTACTGAAGAACTTCCCCCTAGTGAGCTTACTTTCTGTGCTTTGTTCAAAGTGATACATTAAAAAACTTCCAGTTAATGGAGATGTCAATAGGGAGAAACAGAAAATTGTAATTAATGTGGTTTTGTATTGGATCCCTGTGTCCCGTGCAGATCCTGGCCAGTGAACTGGAGCAGACTTTTCTCTCCTGCCACCACATGCAGAAAGTTAGCCCTGCACCTGTTCCCAATGAACCCCACCATTCCAAGGCTGACACAAGCACCTCCTTTAAAATAGCAGGAGTAAGCATGATCAAAGTTTTGAAAGATACTAAGAAGTTGCTTTGAGATGCAGTATATGAAAAATGCTTTATGCAGATGTTCTCATTGTTCTTTCTTTCTCCTGTTTGAGAAGTCTGAAGAAGTTCAATCAAAAGCAGTCATTTGTAAGCTATGGTTTTTTACATTGCTGTGGATTTCTCTCATATTCTAAGCTTGTTCGCCAGAATCACACTCTTATTAAGAATGTAAAAGGGTAAATAGAGAAATAAGAGAAGGAAAAATACCTTATGATAAACCAAAATATTTCTGTTGCACTTCTGAATGCTGTGTTTGATCTACTAAATTGAACACTAAAATGAGGCCAGACAGGTCAGAAGTCTTGTTTTGCACTTCTGACTTCTGATTTAGAAGAAATGATGGCAACTCTCAGTCAAATTCACAATAGTAATGCTATTCAGTAAAGGATCAAGACCTCTTTTCTCCAACCCACCAGCAATTTGTTTCAGAATAAGTGTCAATTACTAGCCAAGATTTGAAAAATATTTCTTGTGATTTTTTACTCATTGACATTTAAAAAAATGTTTTCTACCTTTAGTCCCAGAAAGCTAAGACTTTTATTAATAATATATATTATTGCTCTTAGTGTATATTTGATAGTAGGTTATCAATTCACTATTCTTCTTATAGGTTGTTGTTGGATCCACATCAGAATAAGTCATCCCTACAACATAGTTAATAGTCAGATAGGATTAAAAGAGAGGCCTATCTGGTCCTAATGTCATTTAAGCTAAATGCTATAGTTGAGTTTGGTCATTAAGAACAAAACATCTATTTTCAAGAGGAAAAATGATGTTTAATTTTTGAGTTCAACATTTTATTTTTCTGTTCAGCAAGCAAAACCCCAAGAACAGTTATTCATAAAGTTCTTGTAGTGAGTATACTGATGTTGGTGCAGAATCTGTTTTTCATGTTTACTTATCATAGTATTCATAGATTCATAGATGCA
>VXAB01008632.1:185371-246590 GCA_013399175.1 Odontophorus gujanensis | reverse complement strand
GAGAGGAGAGGGAGGAGAGGAGAAAGCGGAGAGGAGAGATGGGAAGGACTTTCAAAAATCATCAAGTCCAACTGCCTGACTGCTTTAGGGCTAACCAAAAGTTAAAGTACCAGGTATGGGTCATCAACCACTTTTCTAGGAAGCTTCTTCCACTATCTGACCCCGAGTCATTACAGGATTTTCTTTCAGATACAGAGAATACATTGTCTCTGATGGTGCTTCTTACCAGTTTGTGCTGTCTACTTGAAGATAACAAGAGCTGAACACTAGGAGAAGATGTTCCTCTCTATTAACTCTGAGTCTACTTGGGGTATATGATTGCATATGTCCACAGTGCACCCTAAAACACATTGCACTATTGGAGACCATACAATAGAAGATCAAGACTCCATCAGTGTAACTGCTAGCTTGATTAATGTGTTGTAGAAAAGAGCTATACAAAAATCAAGCATACTGTATATAAATGCATGCTCAAAAAAGTTTTGCAGACAGGTTGTGTTGTAAAGAAAAAAATCTTCTCGTAGGACAAAAAATTGCCAAAATGATGGCAGATGCAAACATTGTTTGACCTGCATGTGATGTTTCTGATCCTCATGACAGCTTCAAAAGAACTGCTATGCTTAGGAATAAATTATAGACAAACCACTATGCGATCTGTTCCTAAAATTCCAAGGAAGAGGTGCTGAATGGGATGCATGACAAGCACCTATGTATAGAAAAAATATAAAAGATCTCAGCTATATTAGCATCATTTTGGTTCATAGGAAAGCAGATGAAGAAGAAATGCTTAAAGAATCTGAAACATTAAAATAAATCAGAACTTATCAGTGAAACGATCCATGATGTTCATCCAGGAAGAATTAGTTTCATAACCTAGCATGGTCATAAATTATTTTTTCTTTTCTGGAAGAAGTATATATTGGTCTTGGAAGATTATTTTTAATACTCCAAAATAGTATGATTTGAAAATATGAATGTTAAATGTGATTCCCAACGGCAAGAAAATTTATTACTTAGAATAGCAATATTAGTTGTGACAGTGACAAAAGAACACTGCCATTTGGTGGTCTGTAAATTACACATCCATCAAAATAACCAAGGTTTTAGGAATAATACTGCAAATATGTACAACTTACTGGGCCATCAAACATTACATGAAATGATAGCAAGGTTAATTTTAAAAACTGTGGAGGTGAATTCAAATCCTTATTTGGCATATCTGAATTAGTCTAGAGGTGCAGACTGCCACCTGCTGAGACACTGCTGTTAGAAAGTCTGGGCTTCAGAGGGCTCAATTTTTATGATTAAACCTTGATTTTTATGCTACTTCTTTCTTCTAACCTTCAGCACTCTATGTTTTTTGATAGCATCACTGTAACTGTGTGTAAATTTCAGATGCTCCCTCCACTGATTCCCCATTTTGCCTCTCCTCTCACAATCCCCTGTAATTTCAGCACTCTGAGTCACCTGTTATGATTTTACAGCCAGACTCAACCACTAGACCCACGCTTCAGCCTTTAAAAGATGAAATTAGAAAACAGAAAACTCAGGTTCTGTCCTATTGCCATGAGACAATGCAGACTGAGCAATGGTCAAGCAAGTTCAAGTCTTTCAGATTATTTAGCAACAATACGGGCAAAATTATGGGTATGGGTGATGCTCTTGATGAAGATGTACCTTGTTGTCATCTTTGCTAAACAAAGGGGGGGGGGGGGGGGGGTTGCTGAAGAAAAAATGATACCTTTGAAACATCCTCTATANGGGGGGGGGGGGGGGGGAGGGTGTTGCTGAAGAAAACATGATACCTTTGTAACATCCTCTATAGAAAGAGGACTTGAGAAGATTTGCAAACACCAGGATTGGAAAGAAACAGAATAGAAACCAGTGGGTTGCATGGCACGAAGAGAGATTAAAATTCACGGAGTGCTCTGAACACAGTCATCATTTCAGACGCTAAATGAGGATTGCTGAGATGTGATTTGATTAACTTGCAGTGGGTGTTTATCCTTCAGAAGCAGGGTGGTAGAAGGAAATCTGATGCTTCCAAGAGAGATTGTATTTACGTGTTCCTGCACAAGCTTTTCATCGCTGTGCACCCCAGATTACTATAGAAGAAGCAGCCTGGCTGTGTGGGATGTGCATTTTGGGGGTGATTTTAGCTTCTGCTCAGCAGTCAAACCTCAAAAGACAATTTTCTGGACTGCATGCACATAATTCTTAAAGCTACCGGTTCGGAGCATGTTCCCTGCTGGAATTGAAATCATTCTTGGTGACTTATGATCTCCAGTCTCACCCTCCCACCCTCTTTTTCCTTTTCTGTCTTCCATGATCTGTTATTTTTGCAGGTGGGCTCCTGCTTGGGGGAGCGTGGGCTGTGCTGCAGAGCAGTCAAGCAAGAAGCACCCCTTGCCCATTTGTGCCAATATGTGTTTGGTTGTTAGTGAACAAGGAAAAGCTTTTTCACTGCAGCGGGACTCATTTTCCTGCATATCAAATACACCTGAACACCACCTACAATTCGTTTGTTTCACGTGGAAGGAAAATATGATTGAGCAGGATTCTTCTGCTCTGTGGAGTGCTGGTACCCTCTAGTGGTAAAACCGCACTCATTTTTAGGCTACTGAGTTTCCGTCTTCTTTTTGAACAAAAATCTGCACATCATCTTTATATGACAGTGCCATTGTGTTTCATTATAAAGTGAATTCATGTCTTAAGTTTAAGTAACTGATAATGCAATTCCTTGGACTGTTTTCAATGTGATTCACCTTTCATTAAATCATTTAAATGGTACTGTGTGCTGGTGGGTAGCTGAATTTCCACACGGTATAAAGAGACGACTGCAGTGGAAATCACCAGGTAGCTAAAGCTCAAGCACTTAACTGGAGAACTAGTGATGGTGCCACTGTACTGGCTGTAATTTGGTAAATCATAGTTTATAGCTGATTGAAGGAATCACATTGCCTTGGTTGAGTTAGCATCATTTTGCTCATGGAGGTGCAGGAACTGAATGTCTTGAGTAGCTAGTGGGCTACTGGCCTTATAACTGCAAGATGGGGACAGCAAAGTATGGTGTGACAAAACTAACTTGAGGGCATGGCAAGAACTTCACAAAGGTACTGAGTTAACTGCCTGCTGTCTTGACTGTAGCACGCATGTGGTTAAAGGTTGATGGCAAAAGATGTGTTGTGGAGCCAAAGGCTGTTTCCTATCAGCCACATAACCCTTCTCTAGAGCATGGCTGGTGAGTGGAAGAAGGAGAAATTTGTCAATGAAATCCAGAGCGAGTCAGAACGAGCAAATCCATGTATATCTGTTCTAACCTTTCTCAAAAGGGCTGATCTGAACATTTCCAGGCTATTATACTGGCATAGAAAACTTCAGTCTGAACAGCCCTCAAGGCCAGGAAAGCCACGGCATCATAAGCCTTCAGGGTTTGCTGGGATTGTTTGTTTCAGGGTTGTTCATTCCTTGCATGGATGTGTCGTCAGGGTATGTTCTCTTAGCCCCATGTTTTCCCATACACAAAAGAAACAAATGCCCAGGATGGGTTATAGGAAACACATATTCAAGCTAAGCCCCCGTGGTCATCATTCTCCCTGCATGCTCATGTAGACACGACCCTGTCCATTTCACTCAGTGAAACAAAGTGCTACTTTACTCAGCAAGACATGAAATGGCACTTCAGGTATCAGGCTGAAGTTCAGAACAGGAATTACACAGTTCAAACCTTAACAAGTTGTTTTTATTTTTTTAATTTTAATTTTAATTTTTTCTCCTGGATGATTTCAGTGTTTAATGCCCATCATTTCTTTGATGTGTCCTAGTAAAAGATCTGGAGCCTTCAGGGAGACATTCTTCCCATTTATTCACTGCACTGTGAATTATTTCTATGGCCACCTGCCCCTCTGTTCCTGTGGATCTGATTTGGGAGCACATTCATAATATCCATGAATTGGGTACATAAAGTACTAGAATATGAGCTCAGCCCACTCTGCTTCACAGAAATCACTTACAAGACTTCCTTGATTTTTTCTACCTCTTTATCTATAGACGATTTTTAATAGTTTGAACCTGGGAATAGTTTTATAAAGCAGATGAATGTGACTTTAGATTGGACTGAACTGGATTTACCAGCTGCGGGAATTAAATTTTCTGTCAAATCTCTGAGTTCTGGGGCTTCACAGACAATAGCACAGAGGCAGTGATTTATCACATACTGTGTTTATTGAAGAGTAGAACTTTACCCTTTCTGTTGTCTCTCTTTCAAGCTTTCTCATTTTTTCATCTGCATAGAAATGAGTGCAAAAAGAGAAGTGAAAAAAAAAAAAAAAGAAAAAGAAAAAGAAAAACAGTGTGATTTTCAAGGGAGAGTTTGTCCCGATGCTGCAATGTATTGAAGCATTTACTGTTTCTCTGGTCTCAGTATGTGCCAAGTAGATTAATTTCACTGCAACCACAGTGTCTTTTTATGAAGCACACAGAACATCAGCTTGGAGTAGACCTCCTGAGCATTACATATCTCATAAATCCCTTCCCATCATGTGATACGATGTATTTTCTTCCTGAAGAATGCAAGTGTTAATTAAGATACATTTGTCTTGGAGTTGTCTGGATTTAGGTTCTTGCCATGATTTGTTGACTTCCAAGTCCTCCTTGGTCTTTCTGAGAGTCCACCCCGTTGTTTACCAATGGGAAGTACCTACCTCCTATAACTAAATAAGCAATATCTCCCATGCAGATGCAGAGCAGTAACATTCCCTTGGTTTCTCCTTTTTGTTTCACTCCAGGTTTCTGATTGTTTTGGGGTGTTTGATCTTAGCTGTCCTGACAACTTTCAAGGAGTATGAAACTGTTTCGGGTGACTGGCTTCTCTTGCTGGTAAGTAGTCTGTGGCCAGTGTGTCACCTTGACAATGCCCCTGAATAGAAACCAGCTCCATCAGCAGTGATGGAAACTTGCTCTGTATGCAGCTTCTTCTGCTGTTCCTGGGGCAGTGACTGTGCTTTTACATATTAGAGAGTTCCCAGTCCAGTGCCAATGTCAACTAAGTATAAAGGAAGAAGAAAAGACTAGTAGCCTGAGGTTATTAAATAGTATGCTTTCAATATTACCCCAACAGTTCTCTCTCTGAAATACCAGTAAATGTCCTATTGACCAGACCAGAACTCAACACTTTTGAAAACTTAATTTTTGACGATCTCTCAATAATGTTGAATTATTCCATAATATTATTCTATTCCAAGCACTTTTTTAAAGGAAGGTCCTTAGAACTGGGCTCAAACTTGTGTCAGATAGTAGCATAATTGGAACTGTTCAAGCAATGTCTCTGTCCATGAAAAAGAGAAATGTATTTGGAGAAAATATATTTCTTTCTCTGAGTTTCCAGCACGCTTATTTTATCAAATGCTGGATTCATTTCTGTAGGACTCACATTTGACAGAAGTCAAATTTGACATATTAACCATATTATGAAAATGACCCCAACTTCCTCTTTTTCCAGTTGTCATGAAATAGAAAGTGGTCTGTCTCACTAACCCCAGTCCTGTGGAAAAGCAGTTCTAGGAGAACCACCCAGTACTTCTAGAATCTCAATTTCCATTTCCCTTTATACACTAGAGGCAAGTAGATGTGGAGGATAATTAAATGCCAAGAGGCTTAGAAGGTGATTTCTCCTTGCAAGTTTATTCTTAAAAACCAGATGTATGAAAACACCTTAATCTGCTAGGGAATCTGAATCTCACTCTTGGTTCCTGTTACCCTGCTCTGAGCCATCTGTTCACATTTGAGAAAGACTTCTCCTGTGTCTGCTTTCACATGGCTCTCAGCAGTTTTCAGAAGTGGACAGCAGCTCAGGGTATAAGTATTAGGGAAAATCCTTTTTTTCTCTTTGTCTCATATTTCCAGAGGCCCCATTATGCTCTTGTCCCATCTCCTTCAATCACCTCAGAGAATTTCTCTTGTCCTTATTTCCTTCTCGTGCCTAGAAGAGACGAAAAATTTCCCAGCCATTAATCACAATAGAAGATCCTATTTTTCTTTGCAGAGAAAGTGAGAGTGATAATGTATGTTTTAAATTTATCATATATATGCCTTTATACTTATGCCTTAAATATTACTGTATGAATACACTTGCTCCTGTCCTTGTCTCTTCAGACATGGTTCCATGAAGGAGCTACAGGTACATAACCCCATTGTAGGTGTACAGTGCACTGAACCCTTTGCATTCACCACATATTTGTTCTTATTTCATAATAAAAAACATCAGTAGTTTTGTTTTTTTTGAAATAATTGCATTTCCATCAAGGCAAGGCAAACACTTCACATATTTCCAGTAGGAAAAGCATATCCTACACAGAGACTACTTAGCAAGCTGTAAAACTATGTCCCACTTTGCCTTGACTCTCATCAACCTATGTTCTTTTCCCTACTTTCTTCCTCTCTTTCTCTCTCTCTCTCATCCCTGTCCCCAGCATTTGCACCTCAGTTCCACCTCTGTTTACTTCAGTTGTCACTATGCATCCAAAATTTGTTATGAGTCTAAAAGTTTCATTTGTGTCTTCATTGCAGGAAACCTTTGCCATTTTCATCTTTGGAGCAGAGTTTGCCTTAAGAATCTGGGCTGCTGGGTGTTGCTGTCGCTACAAAGGATGGAGAGGGAGACTGAAGTTTGCCAGAAAGCCTCTGTGCATGCTGGGTAGGCACATATGCTGTACTTCTGTTTTCCTTGTTAGTTCCTTTTCCTTCTGACCCGCTTTGGGAGGATGTGCAAAAACCAGTGAAAAGCAGTACAAAGTGCACCAAAGTCAAGCCTTTTGTGCTAGGAACTGTGTCCTGCTTGGCATGGTTATTTGTAATACCTGGTAATAAGAATTCATTCAAGATGTGCTTGGGTGGTTGACCAATGAGAAAAAAAGATCCTTTTATGTTCCAAATACATTTTTCTAGTCCTGATCCTAACTGTTTTTTTCTCAAATTCATCACAAAATATACACTTACCCGTCTTCAGTTTCAAAGCCCTTCAGATCCTAATGTTATACTATCTTCCCCAGCCCTTTTTCATATTCACATGCTGTATTTTATCTTTATGTTGGTCTGTATTTACAAACAAGTATCTCTGTGATTTCTCCCATTTTATCCTTCAAGTTTGGTAGACATTACCTACAACTAGCCATGAAACTACTCATTGTCTACCTTTGAATCTCCTCCTAAAACTCATTTATGTCCACAAAACCAACTTGACAACGTGCAGGAGCTCATTCTGCCTGAACACTGGTCATTCACATCCGCATTCATTCATTTTTTGGTTCCTTATTGACATTGGTTTGTTTTGAGAATGATTGAAAATGAGTAACTCTGAAACCCATCTGGTGCCACTCTTTTTGGCTAGAAATAAAATATGAAGACAATTTTAAGAACGAGTGCCCAGAGAATTTTTTAACTCCTTTGATACCACTTGTATGAGATTGACAAGTGAGGTGAATCAAGTGGGGGGAAAAACAGGAAAAAAACCGAGCCACATAAACCAGAGCAACCAGCAGGGAGATGCAGTGTGATTTTCCTTTTGGATTTCCTTGGTTGATCAGTGATTTGGCACAGTGAGTGCTTTCAGAGATTTTAATAGGAAAACTCAGCCAGAAGAACAAAAACTACATGTACCAAAGCAAAAAAATTCTTATCTGATGACCGCTGTCTGTGTTCCCTGAGGCCTTCTTGAGGGACATAAGAATTTGGTTTTCGTGGGTGTTTTTTTTGTGTTGTTTTTGTTTTTTTTTTTCCCATAATTTTTTTTCCTGTCAGCATTAGGACAGTGTTTCTGTGCATCCCTATGTGGGCTCAGCCACTGTCTCAAATACAGTGCTTCTATCTGTAAATAGATTACAGGACTCTGTTGGTTTCTATGTAAGACTCTGTGCTCCAGGTGCGGGTACTGTTTAATTGGCGTGAGGAGGCATTTTCAGGCAGCTTTAAAATTTGCAGCACAACCATATGGGATTAAGAACTGAGTGATGGGGCCACTTTGTTGGCAGGCTTTGTTTTTTTCACCTTGCAGATATCTTTGTGCTGATTGCTTCAGTGCCAGTGGTTGCTGTTGGGAACCAAGGCAATGTTCTGGCCACATCGCTCAGAAGTCTCCGCTTCCTTCAGATCCTGAGAATGCTTCGAATGGACAGGCGAGGTGGCACATGGAAACTTTTGGGATCAGCTATTTGTGCACATAGCAAAGTAAGTGAGGAGCTTGCAAGACTCAGATGGGGACTGGGGGAGAGATACTGAAGTGAAAGAGGGGACGTGTAAATGCAGGAGCGCCTTGGGATAATTTCTAGCGATAGTAATCATAGAATCGTAGAATAATTAAGGTTGGAAAGACCTCTAAGATCATCTAGTCCAACCATCAAGCTATCCCCACCTTGCTCACTAAGTCATGTCTCTCAGTGTCACATCTACATGGTTCTTGAACACCTCCAGGGATGATGATTCCACCTATCCCGGGGTTTCATCTTTCCAGCTTCATTTCCTTCTTTATACTGTGAACCATTTCTGTCACATCACTCAGATGGTTGGAAGCAGTATTTGGAAGTGGCAAGAGTGAGCATCTATTCTCACACTCATTGCAGTATTGCACAGAATGAGAGCAGGGACATCCTTTTAATAGTAAAGTATGCTGAAATCTTTGACTGAAACACCTGTGCAATTGCAGCCTATTTTTAGTGGTTTCACAGGCTTGAGAGATCACCAGATGGAGCAGGACTCCAGAGGGATGGCAAAAGACTGGCTGGCAGAAAAATGTCATTTCAGAGGGAGCTACTGGTATAACTTTCCTCTTTGAAAGCATGGGTCAGACAATACAAAGATGCACACAGTGTGAATCCATACAGGCAGAATCTCTAAAGTCATCTTTTCTCAGTCTAACTTTGTGCTATAGTCAGACATTCTGTCTCGCACCAGAAAGATACACTGTGCTTTTGCATTTTCACCAAATATTATTACAAGTTAAAAATTATCTCCATAGAAGCTTTTAGGTTAGATTTATCATATGCACCGGGCGTAGAAAAACTGTGCTACATACTAGGCTTTTTTTTTAATCTGTGAATGACATTCCTGACATTTCAGGATTTTTTTTGAAAATTAAAATGCCAGCTGGCACAGCGTAATTAGACTTTACTTCTTTGTAGTGGCTGATAGGGATACCCTCCTTCATTTCATAACAACTTCTGTTTCTTCCCCATAAAGCTTGCTACAAGGCAGGTGGCATATAAACACTTCTGTGTAAAATGTTTCTCAGGAAACTGAGATCATAGAAGAAGTGTATGTGCTACATAGTTTAGAAATTGTTTAAGGCTTCATAGTGTGGGATTTTTTCTCCATCATTCCACATTTATTTCCCATTAGCACCCTTTGGATCTCAGTTGAATGAGAAAGAAAAAAAGAGAGGTTATGAAAAATTAGCTTCACTGGAATACAGTAAGGAAACAATTTCATTGGCAAGGTTCTCCAACTAACCACCATCTGTGGTTCCCCAGAAATCAGCCATAAACTAAAAGAGGGGAAGTTTAGAATAAATATTAGGAAAATATTATTTAGTCAGAGGATAGTGAGGCACTGACACGGGCTGACTTTAGAAGAGGATACCCCATCCCTGAAGGAGTTCAAGGCCAGATTGGATGGGGCTCTAGATAGTCTGAACTGATGAGTGGCAACCAGCCCATGGCAGGGGGATTGGAGCTCAGTGATCTTTAAGGACCCTTCCAACCAAAGCCATTCTATGGTTCTATGAAAAGAAAAAAAAGTGATATCTCAAGACTCAGTTATGCAGTTCTCAGCTACAACCCTTTCTTTGGTAAAAAAAAAAAAACAAACGAACCAAGAAAACAGAAATCAGAAAATGAAAGAAAGTTGAATGTTGACTTTTCACTGTTCGTGAACTCCTTTTGCTCTGTTTCAGACATTGCTGGGATTGTAATTCATGTCATTGCATCTCCCACCTCAGTAGGATTAGGCACACACTCCACTACAGTTACTCCCTCTAAAGCAAACTAAGATTTTGTTTTAACACAGATATTTTTAAAGATACATTCTCGTTGCATCATTTGATGTTGAAAACAAACCTTAAAAGCTGCTTTGATATGCCTGAAGAGAAGAAACTGCATTCTGCAGCCTTGACTCTCAAGGTGAAGAGGGCAGAGCCATTGATTTGCTTGCTAAAATGATTCCAGCCCTGGGGCAACAGGACTGAGAATGCCTTAAGACTAGAGGTCAGGGATACAGTCCTGCCATGGTGCAGCTTAACCCAGCTTTACTTCATCCTTATCCCAGCTTTACTTCATCCTTACAGCAACTTTGCCAGTAAGCGGCAAGCTAGGAACTGTGACCAGGCTTCCAGTGACAGCTCTGCTAGTGTCAGTGCTTCTCTCCTCTCCTGACAATTGCACTGCCACTGTGGATTTTGAGTCTGTTTTCAGCCCCTTAATTGCTCATCTGTTTCTTTTGCAGGAACTCATCACTGCTTGGTACATTGGGTTCCTAACACTCATCCTATCCTCGTTTCTTGTTTATCTGGTTGAAAAAGATGTGCCTGAAAAAGATGCTAACGGGGTAGAGATGAAGGAGGAATTTGAAACCTATGCAGATGCATTATGGTGGGGTCTGGTAAGAGAATTCAAAAATTCTTTATGATCTTCTTAAAAATGTTGTATCTAATAAGTATTGATGTTAAGGTCTACAATATAAGTGTTGCTAAATTTGAATGTGATGTTACTGGTATAACATAACCAATGGTAGAGATGCCACTAAAATAAATTATCAGGATTTATATCTTTTTCAATATTTAGTTAGACAAAGGCTCTTAGGTACTTAAATCCTATAAAGATATCAGTCTATGCTCCTGACTTCTGGAAAATCTCTGTTTTCTCTTTAAGCATAACTACACTGGTAGAGGGTATGCATAGAGGCAGCCAAGTTCTTACAGCAGTGGTGTCCACCTGCTGAGAGCTATATCCTTCAGCAAATGACAAAAGTAAAGCTGGTAAAAGGTCTGTTTTGTAGACCAAGCAACATGTGGCATAGGTCTGGGCAGTATAGGTAGGTACTGATGGAAGTTTGATCTATAGGGAGCCACTGAGACCCTTCTCCTGAGAAAGTCTCTGGATCCAGATGTAAAAGTGTAGAAAGATGTCTCTGGGAAGAATAATCTACATGTTGCTTAGTCTTACGTGGATTTGACAAGAATCCCTCAAGGTCTTCCATTGGTGGTAGGATACTGATCAAGAGGGATTTTTAATTCATCTGTTCTTACACTGATTTGCACCGCTGCTCATTTAATCATGTGAGATTCTTGCCATCTTGTACAGAGAACTAATGTTTCTTTACTACCAATAGTTATGGGAACTGACTGTATTGTGCAGAATCTGTGAAAAAAATTCAGCAGCATATTATTTTACTCAGTGCAATTCCTGTATGACAAGCTGTTTGGCATGAGAATTGGAACTAGATGATCTTTGAGGTCCCTTCCAACCCAACCCATACTATGATTACATGATTCCTCCTTCCACTCACCCTTTCCATTGCTAACCAAAAGATGACACACAGAATTGTTGATTATTTTCATACCCTTCTCTAGTAGGAAGTTCAGGTAGGGCCTCATTGGTGAGAAAAGTTACATATTTGAAAAATGAGGATTAGCAGTTTTGTAGGAAAGTAATAAGTTTTCACAGAATTATCTTTGCTTCTTAGGGACTGGGACTTCAGGAAGAGGTAGCCCTGATTGGTTGTTAAAGCTCTGCGTACTGTTAGTAGGCAAATTCCATTCCTAACTGTGCACTGATAGTGGGCACAAGGCTTGGTCTTTGTGCCACATCTGTTCCCATTCAGCATATGCATCCTAGAGAGGTAGCTGATTGCAGATTAAATCCATTCTCCCTGGTGCAGTGCCTTGGGACTATGATATCATGGAAAAAATGGACTAGCCCATCATAAAGATCCTATTTTAAGAAGCTGTGCGTGAGTACCCATAGAGCTGAGTGAGTGATGCAGGTTTTGTAGTGATATTTAAAACAGGGTTGTTGATTTGTTTTACTCATGGGAAAGCCTGGTCATTCTGCCCACAGATCACCCTTGCTACAATTGGATATGGTGACAAGACTCCCAAGACATGGGAAGGACGGTTGATTGCAGCTACATTCTCACTCATTGGAGTATCTTTCTTTGCTCTTCCTGCAGTAAGTAACTTCTTCCTCCTCCCTTAGCCACATACCAGAGCTGTATGCTTGCAAAAAGAGGATAAAATGATCAAAACTGCCAGTAGTATCAAAACTCGTTCATAGAAGCAATTTAGACATTTGAGCTGGTGTATATTGGCAAATAACTTTAGTCTATGCACTGCTTCCTGAAGACAAGTAAGACACCCAACTTTACATGCAAACTATTGGAAGTAAAATGTCACCCTGATAATCTCTGAACCATGTGTAGACATTGTCTGAAACAGTGATAGCTGGCCCAGGACAGAACGAATCCAGCAGGTGAAAAATCTGGGCAATCACAGGAGAAATCTTGAGCTCGTACACTAGCCTGAATCAGTTTACTGGTATTGATGTAGCCACACAAGACAAGATTTGAGGCCAGTTGATCTAGGGCTGTGACCATCTTACTGAGCTCTAAGTACTTGCAAACCAAAGATCTATATTTGAGTGATGATCATTTGTTCTGCTTTTTTTTAATCTAGTGAAGAGAAGCTGGCTTCTTAAGAAATGATCTCTGGCTCACTGTTCAAAGTATATTTGGACTCTTGTGTCACATGGGTCACATATCTGACTTTTCTGCAAAGTGAGAATGAGACAAGATCTGGGTCACAAGGGCCTCATCACAGCAGAGATTGTCCTAAGTCTAGATTTAGGGTGTGTTTCCTTAGAGAGAGACTTAGAGAATTTCACAGAGACTGGAAATTCCCAAGGACCCAAATCCAGAACATATCTAGTATATCTGTTTTATAACCATAGTGCATTTTCACTCTACCCTTTATGAAAAGAAATGCATTACCTGAACACCTGCATCTTGAAAAGGTGGTAGGCATTCAAGAAGCTTGCTGAGAATCTGAACATGATTTGGCATGGCTTTTGTCACTTGGGAGGAGTAAAACAGCCTCCTCAGTGGAGAAGTGGAAAAGGCATAATGTACTGCAGAAGGGTCCTGCGTAGCCATCTTCATTCTCATCCACAGAACTATTTCCTCTTGGATATTTTTCTTTTTTCTGAGTAAAAAATGACTCAATCTACCACATCTCTAGAGGTCTTAAAACCATCTTGAATGGGGCCCTGGACAACGTGGTCTGATGGGAAGTGTCTCTATGTGCAGCAGAGAGTCAGAAATAGATAATCCTTAAGGTCCCTTCCATCCCAAGTCATTCTATTATTTTATGACAAAATCTTGCATCTCTCTGTGCTTTCAGGGCATTCTGGGTTCAGGGCTGGCATTGAAGGTCCAGGAGCAACATCGTCAGAAACATTTTGAGAAAAGAAGAAAACCAGCAGCTGAACTCATTCAGGTTTGCAGCCACTTCTCCTCACATTGAAAAAGTGTTTATGAGAACAGTTGCATGATGCAGCAGGGACCACATCTTCCTTCATCTCAGATTCTCATTTCTCACTGAAAGATTTTAGAAGCTATATTTGTAAAGTAGTAAGATTTTTCACATTGAGCTAGATAATCCTGTGGTCCTTGCAGCTCTTGAGGAATCCGTCAGTTTCCATATTGTCTTTTAGAAGAAAGGTGTCATTAGAAGAAAGACACCCATCTTCTAGCTTCTGGAAACCAACAAAATTTTGTGTCAGCATCACAAAATCACAGAAGCAAGCTGTTGTAAACTTATTCTTCCCAAAATCCAGGCTTTGCGAGTTCCTTTGAGAAAAAGTTTTATGTTCCAACAAAGTTATGTTGTTACTGGTGTGAAAACAGCAACAGCAGTAACACAATAGACACTGACTAGCTCAGTCTAGTGAAAATGCATAAATGGTGTATGTATGATTTGTAAAAGCTGAAACATGCCATTGGATCTTCTGTTATGTTATTGGAAGATCAGAAGACTCAATGGGAAGAGTAGTCTTAGTAAATGGAATTTACTGCTTAAATTTACTGCATATCCACTTAGCAGGCTGTGAATCTAGTCATATTAGTTTTAACTATGTGCTATGAGAATTTTGGATGGAGCTCTGCAAAATTTCTTCTAATGGTACATTAGATAGTAACGAATTTAATCACTTCTAGAAATACTGAAAAAGTCTGGAAGTCCTTGGTGGTTTTTCAGAAGTGTAAAACAGGGAAATAAAAACACTTCAGTCAACTGTTGTGTCTTGTTTGCACTGGTGGTACTTCTACCTTTACTAACCTCCCCAGATCAAAAGTCAAAGTTAATAATTTTGTCATATATTGACACTCATTTGATATGACTCACTAGTAATTCATTTCCAGATAGTTAACTCAGGTGAATCATTGTGGTCTTAGAAATAATCTGTCTGTTTTCAAACTGAGGAATAGCCTTACCTTGTACTAATTATTGTCTCACCCTTGAAATCTCCAGGCTGCCTGGAGATACTATGCCACCAACCCCAACAGGATTGATCTTGTTGCTACCTGGAGGTTTTATGAATCAATTGTATCATTTCCATTTTTCAGGTAAGTAAACTGCCCACCTCTCCATCACCATTTTCTGTGATGTTTAAGTCAGGACAGGAAGTTGTGTATATAATGAAGTTTTCCTAGGCAGCAGAGAGTTGCTGGCTACCATCTTCCTAGTTGAGAGTGCTTTTGTCTTCTGGTTCAATGGGCACACGGATAACTCCCTTTGTGTCTCTCATGTTGGAGCTGAACAAAGGAGGAGGTTGCCTTGCAGTCAGCTTCCTTTTGTAAGACTTTGGGGTTTATTGAACTGGATATCTCAATCTCTCCCTTGGTAATTTTAATCCTGAGATAGTTAGAGCCACAAGCACCTGCACAATTCACACCTCCTAGGATGCAACTTTATATTTTAAGATGGGCTGTGCTGAAAAATCTTACTTTTCCATTTCCAGTCTGCGAACTGTTGTGTCACAAGTGATAGCCATGACACAAGGACACAATTAATGCTCGTTAAATGCTTATCTCTTGGAAATACTAATTGCTTGTGGGTATAATGCAGTGGAGGACAGTCAAGGAATGTCTAAAACTGTCCTGACACTGTCCATTGGAAGGTTCACAAGAAAACTTTGTTGGTGAGTTGTGGTCTTTTTTTTTTTAAATCCTAAATGTGATCACCACTCCAGAGTTCAGTGGATAGTATTTCATGCATAAAACATTCATACTTAATCTGTGCTCATAAGTTAATTCGTGTCTGATACTCCCTGTTCTTATCACACCTTGAGGTATTAACACATAAATGCCCATTAAATGCCCAACCTTTTAGCTGTAGACTATCAGTTGCCAATAATGGGTACTAATTAACAAAGGATATAATTTCAACATTCATTCTGTACTTGCTGTTATGATTCAATCTGAAAATAAGCACTTTTGACCCGTCTCTCAGCACAGATGAGCTGTACTCGCTGTGCTAATGCAGCAGTGCCAGCTGTTACTTCAAACTGACTTGAAGAAACTTTTCAGTCTCCTGCCTTCTCGAAGGGAAAATCACAAATATTTTCTTTCTTTGTTTTATTTGCAGTGTATTTCTTTAGAACTAATTTCATCAGTCACAAAAGAAATCTCTGAAAAAAGTGCTTAATTGAGGCTCGGTATATTTCTTTTTTGTATCCCTTCTCACTGCTTCTGTTCCCACGCTTTCCATTACACAGTGATTCCTACAGGGTTCCTTGACCTTGCATTTTGTTCAGAGAATACTTTTCAGGTTCACTTGAAGTCTAGACTCACTACTGTGTTTTCAAACTTGTCCTTTGTATGAAGGTTCTTCTGTGATTTAAACGTAACCTGAAATTTAAGAGGTGTTTTGCAAATAAGGTCCTGGGAGAGAGGGTAAGGAATTGACTTCTCATCAAAGGCTGGACTACCATTCTAAGCAGCACAGATTGGTTTCACTGAACTGTTTTATTTACTTTACTTTATGACTAGGTGAAAATGTAGTATCAAAGCTTTTAATTCTGTTTTCAGTAATGATCTGATCACAGAATAAGAAAGTATAAACAATTAGCAATAGATAAACAATTTCCATTAAAAGTATCTGCTGGATTTATGTGTAATTCTTCTCTCCTTGCTTTCTTGTAATGCTTCCTCTCTTCTATAAAAGGAAAGACCAATTGGATGGTACTGCCAGGTATGCCTCTGTCATTATTAATGACTTCTTTTAATACAGTTATTGGAGAATGCAGGTTTAATGGTTCTTCGTGGATTTATGAGCTGTTAACCAAAACATGCTACTAACACCATAGATAGTCATTAAAAATGATTAACCAATCCATTTCTTAATTGCTTGCACTTTTCCCAACTTAACAACACAGCTAAAATGCTAAATGTACAACTGTAAAGTGTTGCTTGCTGATTGTCTGTAAACAGCTTTATTGTTTGTTATGATTGACCAGAGTCTGTAGAGACTTTTCCTGGTCCATGTTATAGAGGCAGGATTTAGAATTCATGTTGTTCTTTAGTGAACTGAAAGTTCTGCTTCATGTTATTGCTCAACAGTCCTGCACTCAGCAATGTTTTGATGAAAGGGATCAGGTCTGTGTCATTTCAGCATATTCACAAATTTCATGCTGATAAGTAGGAAGATGAAAGGCTAAGTTGGATCAATAGGATAATCAAATTACTAAAAAGGCTGCATTAGAGTTGAGGGCTTGTTCTCACTTCTGGTGAAGTAGATGGGAAAGTTCCCAGTAACTTTGGGGCTCTCTTTGCAAAGAGAATGAAAGAATAATTGATCCTTAGTCATTGAAGACTACAGCCATAGTTAGTGAACCTACAAGGTCTCAGACATATTTGCACATGAATTATTCATAACCCCTTCAGGTAAATTATGGATTTGAAAGCACATAAAATAATTCAACCTCTTAGGTCAGGAAATAAAGCACTTAAATGCTAAACTACTATCAATGGATTATCCACAATGAAAGCCAGTAGGTAGTAAAGGATAAATAGTTCCATAAAGACTTCTGATTAAGCTCTTTCCATTTTAATTCCCATTTGAAACACAGAGAAAATGAGCAAAAATTGTAGAAAAATTTGTAAGCTGCCTAAGAATTACAGCTGTCGTAGAGAAGTTCCTGTTCCTGCAGTGACAGAGTAATTCCTGAAGTAGCCTCTGAGTTGCCCTACAGTTTATGCCAGTAGAAGGCATTTAACATGGATGAACTGAATTAAAAACTGAAAATTATGACTCTCAGCCCAGAATCTTTAAAATTGTAATCCTCGTTTTAAAAGCTTATGTGTTGCTTTTATGCTGTTAGTTAAGTAACAACCTACAGCAAAATCATCATTAATCCTGTATGGGAGCCTTAGTATGTGTTTAGAGAAATAAATGTTATAAAAAAAGGATTGGAAACCCTCCAAGTAACCAGGAAAATGATGGTACTTGTGGAAGCATCCACTGACTTCAGTAGATAAGAGACTGAGCTCTAAAATCTCCTTGTTTTGACAGTTCCATGTCCCATCTCATAAAACTCCTGTTTACAGACCGTGTAATTAATAATAATAATAATAATTAATTACATAATCTTCTTCCTGCACTGATATAGTGTGGGAAATATTCTGCAACATGAAAGCTCTGTAGGAACTTCATACAGTTGAATTCTATGACAGATCTTTCTAAGACCTCTCCTCTGAGCAGGACCTGGCAGCATAACAAAATCACATGTATATGCAACTCCTTGTTTTTAGACCATGTGGGAAAAACACAGAGTAAGCCACAGTGAAAGACTCTCATTTCAGAAATTTTCAGAAACTTTCATTTCAGAAACTTTCATTTCTGAAAGACTCTCTTTCAGAAATTGTATCCCAAAGGAAGTTTACAGTGAAGGATTTGTGGCAGTAGAAAGCTAATCAAAATTTGACAGCAGTCCAAGGCTTTATGGAAGCTTACCTTAAACTAACACTGAAGATGTGAGATGTGATGAAGAACGTGCTGACCCAGAGAGCAGGCTGGATCACTTCAGTACTGAAGAGATTTGCTATGCTGCTCTGTTAAGAACAGCACTTTACCTACAAGCCCTGTACATCCCCAAAAGCTGGAGTAACTTGCTCTGTGCTCTTCGTTGCTTACTGGTGCGGAATCAGCTGGCTTCATGCTGCAGATGCCACTAGCTGATCTTCCTTAATCAATGCTTTAAGCTGCCAGCCCTACTGAAAAGGATCTGAGGGTACTGGTGGGTGGGAAGCTGGACATGAGCCAGCAATGTGCCTTCACAGCCCAGAAAGCCAACCAAATCCTGGGCTAGCTCAAAAGAAGTGTGGCTAGCAGGGTGAGGGAAGTAAACCTGTCCCTCTGCTCTGTGCTGGTGAGGCCTCATCTGGAGTACTGCATCCAGATGTGGAGTCCTCAGTACCAGAGAGAGCAGGAGAGATGTGGACCTGTTGGGGCACGCTCAGAGGAGGGCCACAAAAATGACCCAAGGGAAGGAACACCTATCCTGAAAAGACAGGCTGAGAGAGCTGGGAGTGTTCCTCTGGGAGACCTGATAGCAGCCTTTCAGTATCTAAAGTACAGGAAAGAAGGGTCCAGACTCTAGCAAGATCTGTTGTGATATAACAAGGGGAAATGGTTTCAAGATTGAAGACTGTAGATTTAGGTTAGATATAAGGGAAAAGTCTTCTACAGTGAGGGTGGTGAGGCAGTGGATCAGGTTGCCCAGCGGGCAGTGGGTGCCCAGTCCCCTGTTTCCAAGGTGAGGCTGGTCCAGGCCCTGGCTGCCTGCTCTAGCTGTGCATGTCCCTGTTCATTACAGGGGAGTTGGACTAGATGACCTTCAGAGGTCACTTCCAACTCCAAGGATTCTATGATTCCATTAAATTTTATATAGCAATCGTGTTTGTTGAGAAAGGAGGATTTCCTTTTTCTATCTGATCTGAAGACTCCTATACTGTTGCTCTTCTGTATGTATTATAAAGGATTTTCATCTCTCTGGAAATGAAGTTTTAAGGAAAAAACATGAATGTCCTTATTTACTAGAGTGCTCTCATTCAGCTGATATTGGGGTGCCTGACTTACATGTCCCATCGTTTGGGGTGGGTTTTTGCAGAGTGAACATTGTTTATTTTAAAAGAACTGTTTATGTCTGTGTTTGAGAAGTAACTGTGGCTTGATTTTTCCGCAGTGTTGTTAGCAGCTGCTAGCACTTATTTTGATTAGTGTGTTAATTTTGAAACACGTGTGTTTACAGTGACTTTAGTGTAGGATTTTGAACTTTTTCCTAGGGCTTTTCTCCTAGTCAGGCTTCTAATTTCTGCACTAAGCATTACCCAACTGTAGAACTAGACATCAGGAAAACACATTCATTCCTATGTCAGCAATCATGTGACTGCAGAAAGATTGTTTATCCCTGTTTCCTTATGTCTTCAAGATAAATGATATTCTTCTGTCTTTGGAAATATGTTTTGAGATTTTTAAGCGGCAGAACCTTGTACTAGGCCTACCTACTGTGTGAGTATAAAAGAATGCATATAATGTGGTGCATTTTTGTATTGCCAGTAGTTACAGCTTAATGAAAATAAAAGCATACTTAGCAAGGCTGGAAAACTTTACTATCAGCATTTCTTCTTAGTGCAACTTCCCAGAACAGGAAGGGAAAAAAAGTCACTCTGAACTGCATACTTCATTAAATACAAATGAAAGGCTATACCCATTCTTTTTCATAGAGCTTTTCATGGGTAATCATTAACGTCTCATCTTAATAACTTTTCTTCACTTTACAGTAATGTCATGTTTAGTAGGGAGTCATTCTTTGGATCGAGCCTCACAAGAAAACTTAGGTATATACATTCAAGTAACAATTGAGCCTTACTCTTCATATTTCTTGCATGCCATTCTCTGCCTGCAATTTCTGTTTTGGCAACAGTAATTCATCTAACCACCATGAAAAGTAAGGGAGATAAGAAAGAACATTACTTAAATATAAAAATAAACTTGCATGACCTTGCAGATAATCCATTGTTCTGCTGTTCTGAAAACATGGGATCTAGTCCTAGCTCTGCCAGTGATCTGCTTAGAAACAAGTGCTTTTCACTGTTTCCATAGAATGAGAATGATACTAACTCTACTCTGATAAGCATATAGAAGTCTATGGGTAAAAAAATATTCTGTAAGAGCTGAAAACCATTTCTTGTGCAGCCCAAACCCTGTCAATACAAATGCATGCAAGTAACTTTGCATTTGAGTTCAGCAGATCAACATCCCTGCATATGTATTTACAGGTTCCGGTTCAAAAGATGGAAAAAAAGTGGATGATTTTCATCATCTGAATGTAGTTAGTGACATGCTTAAACATCTTGCTGAACCATGACTTAAGACTTGGGAAAAGAGCTTCATCTTCCTGCAATGAAACTACATTGTTAAATATTTTATTTTATCCTGCACAAACATCTTCCTGTCATTCAACTTTATCTTGTTCTTCTCATTTGTATTTCATTTCACAAACATCAGTACACAATTCAGCTTTTCTAGCCTAAAAGAGCTGCTAGTAAAGTACTCCATTTTTCATTGGATGATTGACCCATGCGAAATATTTGAGAGACATTGATTTTTCTAGTGATTGATACATGGAGAAATGTTTACTGCAAAGTAAAGAGTGGGTTAACATCCATGTGATTTCTGTTTACATGTCTGGCTGCATCCTTTGGTGAAAAATATCCATCTTGTTTTCACAAGGAATTGAACTTGCATTATCCTCCCCATGGACTGAGGTGATATTGCTTATTTTTGCCTATTTCTAATCAGTATAGAGAGGAATGAGGAAATGGACTGAGCAAAAGCCTGTTAGTGTGAATGGGGACTCTTTCTCTTCCTGAAGGGTGTCAAAGATGAGGCTAAGGAAGAACTCATGCTCATGTTTCTCACCAGACAATTTGGATGGTGAGTTTGAGATTAAAGTTATACCACATAAACCACCAAAGGATGAGGAAATGTGTCGACTAAAATGAGACATTTTTCCCTCCCAAATCACAAACTTGCAAATTTAGACCTTGAGATTCAAGGTGCCAGGCAGATTTTTGAAAGAAGATATTTATTGCCAAGAAGTTATGGTCAACTATTTTGAAGTTGATCATTTCTGTGTGTAATTCTCTATAGAAATAAATGTTATTTGATTTTCTTGAAAGGAAAAGCTGATTGGCTAAATTTTGTAAGTACTCTGGAACAGAAAAGTATTCTTTGTTTTACATTAGGAATATGTGGACTCTTAAGGATCAGTTGAAAGTATTCATTGAGAGTTAGCTTTTCAGCAGGGCTCATTGCTGTCTTCATATTACAAGTTGTGTCCTAATTTCCACTGGGAACAGCTCAGAGGAGAAATTTCTGAAAATCTCATTTAGAATGTTTGATTTCCCAAAGCTATGATCACCCATACAGCAGTAGTACAGCTGATAATGTAGTAAAATAAATTGATAATATAGTAAAATACTGGAGTAAGCCTGACTTCCTTTTGCTTCCAGTTATTTGGGACTAGCCTAACCTAATGATCTGCTATCATAGTGTTTAGAAAAACTGCAAAAATATGGGAAGATTTCCAGATTATTTTTACTCTGTGTGAGGTGAAAAGGGTAAATACATGGAAGAGGGCTGTGTCTGATTCATTTTTAGTATTAATTTATTACTCTTCTTCTCATACACGTACCATTTGCTTATGAAACTCCAATGTTAGGCAAAGCACAGAGAGGAGAGCATCTGGCTTGCATGATGGGATGTAACTGCATTATTTCCATGCATGACTGTTTCTGAACCAGTATTTCTAGTTCAGTAGTTCCCACTCTACATTTGTAACACGGATAGAACATCTGCTGCTCAGCTATCTCTTGAATATCCCACAAGCAAATTCTTCTCTCAGATGTTTCAAAATAATTCCCTCTGCAAGAATCTGAGAGCTGAATTGTCATTTAGCTGAGAAGACAATTTGCAATGCATCTGTCTTTGTAGTGGTCTGTATCTACCCTAGCATGAAAGAGTTCTTATTTGGACTCCGCTTTGAAGATAAAGGTTCAAGGAAAACTGTTATCCCATCACAAAGGAGAGGATGCAGTGGCACTCAAGACAAGAAATGGCAATGTATCCAAACTGGATAGAAAAAAATACTCTGCACTTTTGTCAGTATGTTTGGGATGTGTTACTCCCCACAGTTTCTGGAATTGCATTGGAAATCAGAAATCTTTCTTTCCTTTGGGAAAACCAGATGATGTGAGACCACTGACTGTCTCAAGGAGAGGAAAAGCAGCTAATATCAGTAGGTGGATTCTGAAAGACAAGCAGCAGTACATGAACTTGTAGGTGGGAACCACTGTCCTAGCCACTCTCATGAAGGATGATGTAGTTTGCGCATGCTTCATACTCTGAGACTGAGCCATGCGCATGCTGTTTTAATGATGGGGATTGTGCCATGAGAATAAATGTTTCCTGAGTGTTTTTTAAAATCACTATGTAAACAAAAACCCCAGCAGACCCAGATTTCATCCCCCAGAAATGAGAATAAAGTCCATCTTTTCCATGATGACAGCTAGGCATTAGTCTGGAAAGAAGCTTGGGTTGTGTTTTTTCTTGTATACAACATATTGTATTTTTCATGTGAAGCTAAAGATTGATTTTCTAAGTTTTCTACTGCTCTGGCTGCCTGCATATGAGCACAACTGTCTGTATTTATTGTATAAAAATCCTCATATGAGTGAATGTTACTTTAATGGCTAATAATCAGCATTAAATTAATGAGAACGTCTTTGGGTCACATAAATTCAGCTTAGGCTAAAGATCTGCATTTTAAATTAATTCTCACCTAGATCTCTCTGTAATCAATAATAACAGACAAGTTTCTCCAGCTGGAAAGTCATTCCAAAGTGAAACAGTTCTCTCAGCAGGTTGCTAGCTTCCCACAGAGCATGAAAAGGAGTCTAAAGATCAATCTTAGGCAAGATTTTAAAGAGTTTTAAACAGATCAGTTCTAAACCCGAGACAACTGAACAACAGTGTTGGAATCAAGATTTGCTCATGAACTGAAACTTATCAACAGGAAAAATTAGTCTAGAAGGGCAATTTGGGAATGGTTTGTGTCCATATTAGCTACCTTAAAAAGAAGAGGGTAACTATATATGCAGTAGACAATATCATAGCAAATAAGTAACCTTTTGTGCTGAATGCAGAGGAATATTTTGATCAGTTTTGATCTGTGAGCAGGTTATGAAATCTTGATTTGAGGTAGGTCCATGAAGTAAGTTTCTGGAAAAAAAAAAAAATCACCACCATAGGAAGAATGTTTTGGATTCTTTGCATTGTCCACTGACGCTTTGCCTGCTGGTTTGGTCAAGGTGAACCCTTCAATGCAATCTGTGCCTTCTTATCATTTGGTAGGAAAGACAGCTGATATAGGAATTTTAAGGGGCAAACCATGAGGCATCTGGATATGTGCTTTGAAATACTGAGCAACTTTCTGAGAGAGATTCAGAGGCCATACAAACTAACAAATACTTTTTTCCAATATAATATTTTAACTGCTTTTCATAAACAATAGAAATCCTCTGTCTCACCTATTTTTCTCCTTCTTCAGTTTTGAAGTTCTTTTCTTATAAGCATACCCTTCCATTTAGAACTTCTCTGTAGTGCTACTGAAAAAAATCTTGTAAGGTTTGGTAGGTTGCACCAAGGCATTGTGTTGCATGTGACCACTTCTTGCCTTTGACAAAATTACTTCACCATCTGAAATCATCTGAGTTGCAATCCTAGATTTCATCCATTTGGAGTTTCCTTCTCACCCTTGAGTGTTTTTACAGAAACCCTTCAAACTAATCTGTTCAATCTTGAAATCGTAAGTATAGATGGGCTAAAGTCTCCTCTCACATTTGAGATTTATCATTGGTTATCTGTTAATCTCCTCAGAAAGAAATGCTTATCCCCATAACAAGCTTACTGTATATGCAATTGTTTCAAATGTAGATGAAAATGTTTAGTTTAAACAGTAAACAGACCTTTTCTGATTTAGTTTCTTCCTCTTTGTAGCTTACTTTACAGTTTCCTTCAATCTACAAAGATCATCACCTCTCCAGGCATGCTTAGTTTCTTTATCTTTCTTCACACTGAAAACTTAATTCCTTCTAGTTTTCACGAGTTTATATTTCCTGTCCGACTTTGCTATCTCAGCTAGTTTTTATTACCTTCCTTTGCATTAAAATATTTTTTAGTGTTTTTCCTACTTTAACCTCCCAAACCCTACACAAATCATTCAGTTGGCTTCTATTGCCATGCCCTTTCAAGACTTGCTCAAGTTAGCTGTCTTCCTCTCCTGTATATGTTTTTTCCATATATAGTATGTGAGTATTTGAATAACCCAAAGTTCACAGCAATGCCTTGGAATAAAGACATCTTGCAAAGCACTATTGCTCTCAGACATGGCCTCTCAGAAAATAGATAAGTGACAGTAATGCAGAAAAGAAACCACAGATTTCTCTATCTTAATAGAAAGCAAATTGTTGTTCAGATCCTATACTCATGATAAGTTTAGCCTTTGGAGCACTGTGTCAGATCAGTCAGATCCAGAGTCCAGCCCAGAAGGAGAAACTATGGAATTCTTTTTTTTTTTTTAATCTAAAGTCTGAACATGAAAGTACCCTACACATTTTGTGGAGACAAATTTGCCATAGATGTCAATAAGTAGTATTCCTTATTTTTCTTGAAACAGGAAAGCATTCCTTGATTTTTTGCTGTGCATATTTGTCTTCACTTTGTACATCTTCCCCCCAAGCTATTAGTTCCTCAGGAAACTACATGAAGGCAAAGTATGAGTAATATTAATACAATTCACTGAGACAGTTCTGATTCTTCTCTTAGATTTGTGCTTTTATCTCTTCAAATAATTGACTTCACACCTGGCACTGCTGATACGTCAGGACTAGCTGTGTGTCTCCATACTCACACAATTCGTTCTTAGTTTTGCCTCTTCCACCTTTACACACCTGTACACTTCATGTGCATATTTTAATTTAATAGGCTGCAGAAATTGCATTCACAGGTATTGCAATATTGTCAACAACAAAATTCAAGAAGTCTGAGAAAACATTCTACGTGAATGTTTGTACTTCAGTCTTGAGACAGGGATATTTCACACAATCATCAGAATTGCAGGAGTTGGAAGGAATCTCTGGAGGTCATTTCATCCAGCTCTCCCTTTTGGGTCAAAAGAATTATTTATAAGAATCTGATAGTAAAGGTGAGAGCTCCAGTAATTCGTATTTAAAAAAAAAAAACAAAAAACACCTGCAAGTGTGAACTGCGGTGCTCAAATAAATTATGAATTTTGTATGTCGTAAGTGGCAGTATTTTTACTAGAGTCAGCATTCCTATGAAAAGTGCTGTTTCTTCAAATCTATTTAATTACTATTTTAAGAAGAATTTTCCAAGAGCTTCCACTGGGGTGGGGTACTGCCACAGGCAGAGCTCTGAGGTGGAAATAGCTTCTTTTGTCAAAGATGTGTATCACTGACACCAGAGATCCCCAGCTTCCAAAGACATCGCTAGGACACACAAAATATCCATCTAACCAAGATGATAACTCCTTAAGCAGAGAATAAATAGTCCTGTGAATAAGACTCTTCACTCACAACATCAGCCCACAACTAGCTTTGACAACATCTGCACACAAGTAACTAGTTTTGACCACTGTGTCCTTCCAGGGTGGACCCTCTACATCTTTGTTCTTCCACACCAGCAAGATTGGCTGAACAATCTGCACAAACATCTCTCTGAATACCAATAAAATCCCTTTATCCTGGCCATCAGTTCTTCCTTCAGCTTTGCTCCCCCCTGTGTCTCTCAGAATCTTGTCAGCTGCTGTGTTTTTCTTCTCTACCCCACTCAACCCTCTTGCCCTGCTCTCCAATACAGATCTGCTTCTTGGCCACGTGCACTATTCGCTTCTTCCCAGAGCTGTCCCCCATTGCAGTGTTAGGACTGGGTTACGGGGCAGGCTTTCTTCTCGTGACTTAGTCCAACATTTACATTGCTTATCAAATGTTCAAGACGCCGTCTATCACCTACAGATTGTTCAGAGCATATTTAAGCTGATTCCCTAACTAGCAAATGCTTTTGTTCTGCTGTTTTCAGTTGTATTACTAATTACTTTTAAGACTGTTATGGTCATTAGGCTGTGAGAATGGTTACTGATTCCAGTAAGATGGCAGGTAGAAGCAATTCTAGCTGATGTGACAATGTATGGTACATTATTCTGAAAGAGGACAGTGCAAGGAATCATCAGAGCAACAAAATAAGTCATTTTTAGCATAATTTGTATAGAACATTTAAATTTCTAGAATAATAAGAAATTACTGAAATAGAATAATGGAGAGAACTGGGTGACCTGCTCTACCAGGTAGCAAGTAATTTCTTGGCAATGCCTTTCCAGTGCCTTGCTGATAATTTATTTGGTTCACAGCACATTTGACCTTTCTTCTTCTCTTGACTATGACTTATTCATTTAATAATCTGCTGTGATGAAGTAGTTCAAGAAAGCACTGATGAGGGAAGAAGACCAAGCAACCTTGCCTTTAGATTATATGACTGCCTAAGTATTAGTGTTTTTTTCTTAACAAAAAATCTAATGCTTCAGACGTACTGGAGCTGAAGCATTGTGATGTATTGCATAAAGGATAGTAAGACCCTCTGGTAACATTTTCAACATTGATACAATAAAATAATACTCATAAAAACCAGTTAATTGTACGTGGAGCTTTGCTGTTGCTTGCAAAGACTTTGATGTATTATGGTAGCCCCAGCAGTGTCCTTGTGTATGAAACATTTATTTAGCCTCTTTTATATTTAAAGCATCATGAAACAAGTTTTAAGTGTACAAAGGAGGAAAATGATTACTTTTGCTTATTTTGTAGCCAAAAGCTGGGTCTCTTGGATCGGGTTCGTGGTACCAATACTAAAGGAAAGCTATTTACCCCTCTGAATGTAGATGCCATTGAAGAAAGTCCTTCAAAAGAGCCTAAGAATGTTGTCTTGAATAATAAGGAGCGTTTTCGTACTGCATTCCGAATGAAAGCGTACGCTTTTTGGCAAAGCTCAGAAGGTAGCCCATCTGTGTTGATTTCTTTCTGTCCATCCCCTTTTCTCCCCATTTTACTTCCTTCCTTTGCATCTTCTGTTGGAGGTTTGCAACTTTCTGGAACAAGCATTGCCATCTTCTGGTTTTATGTGGCACATCTGGGGAAGCTCCAGGAAACAAATGCTGGTGTCCAGGCAACACAGTGCTTGAAATAAGGCAATAGCCCTCCAAAAAACAGAAATTGATATTGGATTTGGCCAGTGATGTAATCAAACTATTTGAACTGGGACAATAGGGCATCCCCAAAAAAGCACATGCTATCACAGCTCTGCTGGAAATCTATGTTAAAGTAGCTCCTGGCTGGGCTGCATGCAGACGTGTCCAGGTATCCCATGTATATCTGCTCATTGCAATCTCTTTAAACCTTGTTTTATAGAGTGGACTACTGTTTCCATCCCAGTATCCCTAGGACAGTTGTCCCCTAACATTTCCACATGGGTGTCTGTGCAACAAGACGGGATATTTTTCCTCAGCTTCACTCAACACATTTCTGCTGCTGTCTATTATGCTGAAATGTTCACTCTGTGGCAGTTTCTCCTTTACTGTGACAACTGGCCTCAGTGCATACATCCATAGTACCACGTATATAGTTTGTTAGACCACTTTGGGGAACTGATTATCCTTCCCCTGAACTTACATGAGATCAGAGGTGTGGAAATGGAAGTATTTGGCCTGTATCTACTATAGAAGTTCTATCCCGGCAGAGTTGTGAAATTTCTTTCAAGAGCTGCCTAGAGTAAGAGAAACCTGCAAAAGATGTTCCTTTACTAAAATACACTTGTGTCATCAAATGTTCACACATCTTTTTTCGACCTACCTTGCAGATGCAGGAACAGGGGAACCTGGGGGAGAAGAGAGAGGCGACAGTGGTGACTTTCTCATGGAAGATATGATTCCCACATTCAAGACAGCCATCAGAGCTGTCAGGTAAATGTATTTAACCTCGCCACAATTTTGGGTGTTTGTGCTACAGGAAATCACTTGTTGATATCCTTGTTTTTACAAATGCAATAGATTGGACAATGAAAAACGTCGGGCAAATCCTATTCAAAGTCCTCTTTCAAAGTATGCAGGAAGGAAATTTTTTTTGCCAGTAACATTGATTGGGCCTTTTATGCTTGACTATCCACAAACATACTTAGTATAAAACAAGACATTATACACCTTATCATTAAAATATAATTATAGTATCCTGCTCAACTTACTGTAACATTTATGCAAAGTTGAAATTTTAGTTTAGCAGCAAATCCTCAAATGACATAAATCTTCAATTACATTTGTATGAGTTTGCAATATTGTTTTTTGTCTGTCATGCTTTATAGATGCTGAGGTCTTCATTTGATCAGTCTTCATCCTTTGGCATGTGTCATCTCTAGTTTTGCATCACATGAAATAATCCCTGGGACTAAAAACTGCTAGTAAGGATTGATAATGTGCTTAGCCTGTCAAAAACATGAAATTAGTTCACTGGTGATCTATAACCCCTGTACTCAGTTTTTTACTCTTTCCCTATAATTTTCTCAAGGAAAATACTCTACTTTCATTGCATTGTATTTTTATTCTAGTAGTTGTTAAATCTTGGACCAGGCAGGTACTACATCTAGTTGAAAAATGTCAAGTTTGGAGTGCCCTAATTACTGTGTTCTTCAAAAAGATTCAAAGAAGATTACTATATACGCTGAATGTAGGAGGGCTAGTAAATCAATTTCAGGTATGTGGGATGGATGTCCCACTGTTACTGATTATGATTGTGTATGTTCCCAATTCATGCCAGGGCTCTCAGCCAGCCCACAATCCTCCCATTACAGTGTGGTTTCCACCTAGAATAACTTCCAATCAATTACTATGTGATGAAAGGTCTTACAACTTCAGTTGGTGGTATCACAGAGTAAGACCTGCATTCCTAGAGAACACACATTTACAGTATCTTAATTAATGACTTCTGAAAAGCTTTTTTTTTTTTTTAATTATTTATGGATGCTATATCATACTAGCAAGTTGTGTTGGTAGAGTATAACTGAAGATCCGTATACGATTCATCCTTTTCACCTCCACAGTGAACATAATTTTTAACAACTGGGCAATGGCTGAGAAAGGAAAATAATATAGATGGTAGTTCTTTCACAAAGCACAGTTGTCTGTAAGTTCATTTTGACCTTATCAGATCTTCCATAACCAATGAATGCTCTGAATTCAATATTTTATTTTCTTCTGCGTGAGTCTGATGTCTGTTTTCATTTTATCATTTTTATCAATAAGCCAAAATTGGTTTATCTGACTAATATGTACAAACAAATAATAACTAATACTGCTTCCATCCTGCTGGAAGTTTCTTTATCCTTGCTCTCTTTATAATTTCCCCCATTTTCTCCTCCTGATACCTGCTTGGTTTCAAACGCAGGATTTACATCGGCCTTGTTTTGTACACTTCCACAAGGCATGTCATTACTATTTTTGCAAAACTTCCTCTCCCATATCCTGTGTAAATCAAATTGATTTCATGTAATTTCCCTTTAAACTCAATCATAAGCCAAGATCTTTTTCCTTCCTTTTTTTTTTCCCCTTATACAGTTTATGCAGACCTTGAAGGCTAATAGGAGGTAATTCATTCAGACAAGACCTCTTAATGGGTTTCCAGAGTAAGAATCAAGAATTTAAACTGAAATCACTAACAGTGTGTTTCCTATTTTTAATACAGTTTGGGTGTTATCATATATATTTTGGCTACAATAGTCAATTTTCATGTTATGAAATCTCAAACATTGAAAGCCTCACAAGCAGCAGTGTTAAATAGTTAGATTCCAAGCCTCAGAGTAAGAAGTCAAATGGTATTTCATTCTTATGTTTATTGCCTGTTTATTTAATCTTCCAAGATACAAGTGTGAACAGATGAATAAACAGGGAAGTATTTTAGAAAAGGATGTAAAGCTGTTTTCAAGCTCTCTTGCCAGCATGAGTCCATATTATATCTATGATTCTTCTATTACTAAGATATATACTAATAATAATAATAGTAGTAATGATAATAGTAATGGTGCTACAGCTGCAACAATAATGGTACACTGATAATTTTTCAAGGACACTTTAGGTCGTTCTGATACTTTCTTCTATCTACAAATTCAGTTGCTGACTACTGAACTTTCACATTCTTCATGAATTAGCATTTCCTCTCCAAAACTTCTCCACGTGCAAAATTAAAACCACGCTGAAAATGATTGAGCATTATATATACTGTAAATTAGTTTTGTATCAAGTTGAACTATGCCTTCAGCTTAAAAATCTCCTGTTATTTGTGATGTTTGATATGGAATTGCCCATCTGACTGTGTTACTTTGAACCATTTCTTGTTATGAAGATAGTAACGAAAAAGACGTGTTGTGTATGTAATTATTTTAAGGAAAATATATTCTATTAGTTATGAAAAGCCAACTACTATGTCTTTTAAAGCATGGTATGATATTAGGGATTCTCTGCATATGTTTTATTGCCTTGCTTTTAAATAATATGTTCAATGTCCAAACATCTAGAGTCTTTATCAAATATTAAATGAAGATGCAAATAATCATTTTGGAGTTTATACAGCAGCTTAGTAATGTTTCCTTCTATTACACAGAATACTACAGTTTCGTCTCTATAAAAAAAAATTCAAGGAGACTTTGAGGCCTTATGATGTAAAGGATGTGATTGAGCAATACTCAGCAGGGCATCTTGATATGCTTTCCAGAATAAAGTATCTTCAGGCAAGGTAAGAATCCTCTGGGGAGTGCGGAAAATGGAGAACTGTGCTGGCAAAGGTGTAGTTGGTCTGTATGTGTAAAAGGCCACCTAGAAGCTGTCTTTGCACAGCATAGCTGATCTATCAGAAAACCTCTTCCCCAAAAAGTAAAGGTGAGCGAGCAGCTAGCTGGGGTAGCTTCAGCAGAAGGGGGCACTGGTTCATATGTAGAACACAGTAATCAAAAATCCTGGGAATTTTTTTGACCATTGTCTCACTTGATTATGGTGAATTTTTCCCCTTCTCCCCTTTTTTCTGATGATCTATAAAAGCTATAGTTGCACTACACAGAGCTTTCCTTTGGGCTAGTTTATCTGTTGAACTCTGCATAGTGAAACATCTAATACAAGTTCAAAAAATGCATTAGTGCAAAAGGTTTTAAATATCCTCAAATGTAAATTGATATATATGAAAATATCTTTTTGAGCTCAGAAGTTGAGGAGAGCTCATGATGTCAGAAATCTGTACTCACAGTGTGGTCTACATGCCCTGTGCTGAAGGTCATTCCTCTAACTTAGACTGAGCTGTTGCATGATTGTCAGCAGCAGGTGATCTCTCTGAGATGCTTAACTGCTGGTAGTTGCAAACGTTCTGATGTGTTTATGCCTCTCTCACATTGTATTTATGGCAGAGCTCTGTGGGGCAAAGATAAATCCCAGGTGGTCCCAGGCAAGAATCACAGCACGGCCTCGGACCTGTGTTGTTCAGCTCAGCAGTATAAAGAAACACCAGTTGTGGAGGTCAAATTGTGTGAGATTCCTCTCATAGTTAATGGAGAGCATGTCAGTATACTTAATTGTGTTTGTGACACAACTCATTCCTCCTCAAACCAGATTTGGTCAGATATTCTTTGCTCTCCCCAAAACATTTGTCACTGAGTTGTCTAAATCTTCGTTCACTATTTCCAGACAAAACTAGGTGAGTGAGTACTGCTGATTGTGTCTAAGAATAATTAGATGCCAAAGGAGTTTGATGGGGCACTGACTGATAGTCCAGCAGTACTTGAGTGCCTGGGAAATACCAAGTTTGCTTTTTCAAGTTTTGCCTTGACTTTTTAAGCACTATTTTCAAAACTCCTTTTTGAGCCTTTGCTACTGTGTGCTGCAGAGATGCATAGTAGTTTCTATCGTGTGTTAGAATTTAGAGGCTGTCTTATGCAGTTGCACTTTTTTTTTTTTTTCAGAGTAGATATGATTTTTACACCTGGACCTCCATCTACTCCCAAGCATAAGAAATCCCAAAAGGGAGGAGCTTTTTCTTACCCTTCACAACAGTCTCCCAGGTGAAATTATTCTTAGTATTTTGCACAGACCAAAATGAGAATGTAAAGTTCACTCATACCAAAAAGCTTCATTCATTCAGTTTTAACAATGGTACATTAATGATACTAAGATATATTGCTACCAGGTAGGTAAGTGTAAATGACTAGCTTCCCTAAGAGCAATGTATAATGGATATCTAAATTTAGTGGCTTCTTAGTTGTCTGGCTCAGCCTCTCTGTGTTTTGTAAATGCGATTTTATATGAAGTGTGAACATGCAATTGCTGAGGTACTGAATTTTTAGCATTCAATGAGTGAGATCAGTTAACAAAAATTTTAAAATTGCCAGCAGTTTTAATGTAAGTCAGTTATCAACCTGAAGTGGAAGAAGTTTTATTACAGTCCCTGTCAAAAGACAAACACAGAGTTTAAACCATTCTGCTTTTAAAGCACCAATTAGAAGGAGTAACTGAAAATGAATTGCAAGAACATGTTTTTGGATTTGAAAATTACAATGTGCTATTGTATCGCTGCGATCCTGGTAGCAATAATTCTATAATAAATGACACTTTTTTCTGTTATTTTTATCTATCAATCTGTCACTAAGTACCCATGAAGAGCCACAAAAAACTATCAACAATCTGTCCCCAAAGCTGTTACAGTTCCTCAGGACAAAAGTAATCTTACAGAAAATAAATTTACTTGTCTCTATGTGGTTTATCCCATGCAGTAAAAAATCTGAAAATGTAAATACAAAGACAGAACCCTACATATGTGGAAGAGGCAATGATAATTTGGGAAATAAAGTAGATTGCAAAATTTTTATGATCCCTGTCCATGGTAACTCAACCTGCAAAATCTGACATGTTTTAGTTATAGCTTTTGCTTTAAGATATTTTTTGCAGATATGAATTTCATCAGAAAAAGAGGACAGGAACTGAATATGAAACGAAAGTTTCAGGGAATATCTTTTCTAAATCACGTTCTCTATGCTTTGCCATAGGTTTTTGAAAGACATAGATTTATTTAAAGTTCATTTGGAACTCTTTACATAAAAATTTATCATAACCATGACTATTCCAGATCTCACAGTATTATAAATTAAGGTTCCTTATTTAATCAGTGATCATCTTCTTTCCTCCTTATTCTATCTGATGTGTGAGCAGTAGGAAAATACAAAGAACCACAGAATTGTAAGATTGGAAGGAATCTCTGGAGATCAACTCCTACCTACCTGGCTAAAGCAGGTTCCCTTCAGTAGATTGCAAAGTTCTCACTCTCAATACACTCTGAATAAAGCCTAGGGGCTTATAACATGGCAGAAAATTTATTCAGCAATCTATTTTAAATCTCCAGGGCAGAATGTCCCAGCTTTTCCATTCTTTCATTGTTTATTTGCTTTAATGAAATGGAGAAAAAAAACCAAAGCACTCAACCATCAAACTCGTATTTGAAGTCTTTTAACCACGCTAATTGGAAAGAATTAGATTTCAAAATGTATTGCATCTGTAGCCCTGCAATCTATTACCTCAATTTTTTTTTTCACAAATCTGGAATTATTCCACTAAATCTCAAACTTTTTTATTTTTTTGGTTAGCATTCGTTTTGCCTTGATCTCTGTCTTGATACTGAAAACAATATATTTTTAAACTCAAGATCAGGAGTCCATTCTTTAGAAATTCATTGAAATTGTGTACAGTGATCTTTTTATCCTGTTTATCCAATCTTTTCTTAAGTGAGGCTCCAAGAAGCTGTATTAATATACTACCAAGATGACATTTAAGTTTTCTTATATAAAATACTCACTGTGATGCAAAGAAAAATAGAATGCTAACAGAGATATTAATTCTTTATAGAAATGATCCATATGTAGCCAAAGCATCTACAGTAGATACTGAAGACCAAAGTATGATGGGAAAATTTGTTAAAGTTGAACGACAGGTATGTAATTTCACATCCATGATGGAGAATAAGTTGATATGAATTCTGTGTGACTTACGCAAATTTGTACCGTTGAAGATCAAGAGTCATACAGGTCTCACACAAATGATCACAGAAGTATAAGATTAGTTTTCCATGAAATAATTTAATTACTTGGGAATTATGCCTTTTGAGACCTGTTGAATGAATATAATAATGTGTGGTAGCATACCATAACGATAATGCTTGGGTGGGACTTTTTCACTCCTTTAAACTCCAATCTATCCATGGTGTTTTGGCATGAGTACAGCCTTCTTTAGAAGAGTTTGGCACTTTAAAGGATTGCTTCCTCAGGTATTTTGATCCCTCTTTATGCATTCTAGCAGCTCATGTAATGACAATCTTATTTTTAAAATAATGAAGATGGAGCCAAGGGGATCTGACTCATGTCAATTCCTATCATGGAATGTAAATGTTCAGGTGCAATGTGCTACCAAAGAGAAAGGAAATTAGTACTGATATGTAACCCTCGTGTTGTGGGACTGTTAAGAGTTAGTAGAATTTGTATGCAAAGGTAATTTCATCTGTCACATTTTGGTAGTAGCTTTTTACTGTATGCTATCAAGGCTTTGGTCATATTGCTGTAGAGAGGGGGCTGCCAAATATGCAGCAATGCTAAAAAAACATTTGACACAATTTATAGTGACTGATCTTAATTTGAGGCAATTAGGAGATGAACTGGCATTCACTGCAGTCCAGCTTCCAAGGGAAGTCATGATTATATTATATCTTATAGTGGCCTTCATGACCAATAAAGATGGCAGTGCACCTATGGAAGCACTGACTGTTTCGTTGAACAACTGACTTGAGATTATATGATAAAATTGGTATTTTTCAGGTAAATGACATGGGGAAGAAATTGGATTTTCTTGTTGATATGCATATGCATCATATGGAACAGTTGCAAATACAAGTTGCTGAGATAAGTCCATTGAAAGAAACTGCTTCTCCCTCAAAGGAAAAGAGAGAAGAAAACAAGTATTCCGAATTAAAAACAGTAATCTACAAATACACTGATCAGTGCTCTCATGAAACTCCTTACAACTTCCAGCAAGTTCCAGTCAACAAAGTCAGTCCTTATGGTTTCTCAGCACGTGGTCACATGACTCATTCACAACCTTTATCAACAGGTGGGCAAAACTCTGGCAAACTGCAAGCCACACCTTCCTCAACTTCATATGCAGAAAGGCCAACAGTTCTGCCTATATTTACATTAATGGACTCCCAGGTTAGCTACCATTCCCAAGGAGACCTGCAAAGCCCTTACTCAGATAAAGTGTCTCCAAGGCAGAGGAGGAGCTTGACAAGAGACAGTGATACCCCATTGTCCCTTCTCTCTGTCAACCACGAGGAACTTGAGCGCTCCCCAAGTGGCTTCAGTATCTCTCAAGACAGAGATGATTTCCCATTTGGCCCCAATGGGGGATCTGCGTGGATGAGAGAGAAACGCTACCTAGCAGAGGGGGAAACAGACACAGACACCGACCCTTTTACACCAAGTGGCTCCATGCCTTTGTCTTCAACAGGGGATGGGATTTCAGATTCAATATGGACCCCGTCAAATAAGCCAGTTTAAAAGTGCGTGGGGGGTAGTCACTGGCTGACTTCTCCGTGTAATGTAAGCATACTTTGTATATCTCACTTATTCTGCACCCAAAGCTTACTAGTTCAAAACACCGATGGCTGCATAAGATGCATGTGATATTAGTGGTAGTCATTCTGCACCATTTCATACAATTTACTAATGCAGTTTTTTTCATGCTACCAAAACTAAGGAGCTTAGTTTTGAGCATGGTTTGCATGACTTTACCCTATATAAATGGTACAGCTGATTTCTTCTACAATACCTATCTAGCTGATATTCTTCAATACAGCCAACAGTGGTGGATTGGTAACAGCCAAGATATGGTCCTTGCTACACTTTGTAAACAGAGCAGCAAAGTCAAAGTAGTTTCAGGAGCACTATCCTTTTGTGAAAATAAAAATTCCGAATACATTTTTTCAGTAAAAGTAAATAAATCTCTATCCAATCTAGACAAAAGCATATAAGATTCAAAGCAGGGAAAAAGCTGTCAAAGTAAATTACCGTACTGAAACTGTTTTGTAAACTGAATGTTTCTCTTGTGTCCTATTATACAACTACCTATGAAATATAATGGTAAATTGAAATTAGGGGTAGAATTAAAAAACCTACTGAGATCAGTTTTGGCTATTTAATTACTGCATAAATTCCTCAGACTACTTTGAAAATCACCACTAGTGATTATAAAATTGCTGGAAATATGATTCGAAGCCTATTTTGTAGAAAAACTTTTGCTAAGTCCATTTGTTTCTTATGGAGCCAAGGTTTCTCTCTGTTCCAAAACAAAACAAACAAAAAAAAAAAAAAAAAAGTTTTTAATTGCAGAGAAACTCAGGTTTATACTCTCCACTCTTTTACTGAGTTATGTGATGTTAATTTCCATAGCGAAAATGTTCTTCAGTTTCCCAGTGTGTTAATTTGGAGCAGTAGTTACATAAATAGAGGTTGTGAGACTCAGTTCACCAGTATTTGTGCTTTGAGCTTCTCAGATCTGCAGAGTAACACTTTTCTGTTCCCTGGGAGCTCCACAGTGCAGGAAGATGCCATGAATGACTTATGGTTTATTTTTGAAATGGACAGCTCCAAATCCATGCATGGCAGTCATATCAGTATACAAATAAATAAATACCAATATTTTGTCCTGTCCCTGAGCAACAGAGGTATAAGTTTACTCCTTAGGCTTCATCCAAACATTTTCTGTGCAAATTGGAAATTGCATTGAGGGAGAGAGGGAAATAACCCAACCCAGTGGGCACAGGGCAGAAATGAACCTGAGATCTCACCACCACAGTAGGAATACAGTATATATACTGCTAATGAAATGCAGCCTATCCAAATATCCTATGCAGAATCTCAATCCAGTGTCCATGAAATAGCATCCATTTGATGTCAATTTCAATTGCTATGCACTCTTTCCAGTAGGTGGAAAACTAATCTGAACAATCAGTGAGCACAGGGTGCAAGAACCAAAGCATGCACCATCTTTATGATTAAATTAATTGCACCTTTAACTTGATTGTATACACTGACCAATTTTCTACTGACTTCAAAGTGAGCAGAGGGTGATTTGCTGTGATGTAAACATATCACAGACATCCACAGTCAATGGATGAAAATCACCCCATCATCCAAGGTGCAGCTTCTGCCATAGCTCCTGCCCACCTCCTATTAAGAATGACTTCTGCCACTCCAGATATCTAATGGCTCTACCATCATGGTTAGAGTACTGACCAATGAAGACATGAGGATATGACTAGAAAGGATGTTTGAAAGTGAGTTTTCTGTAGTGGCTGTACAACTAGGCACTGTTGGCACATGCAATTGGAGGATAAGAAAGAGGTGCCTTAAAGATATTCCCATGCACGTCTGTAACGGGGAATTGCACAGGCCTGGATGGAATATACTTAAGTGGAGGATACCTTGTTGGGTTTTGCCCACTTTGTCAGCAAGTCTATGTTGATTCTTCAGTGTTGTTGACATTTCATGATAGTCATTCCATTTGGGGAACTTTTATTCTGTTCCAGATATAGGCATAGTCTTCATCTTCATTCTTTAAGAGCTACCTAAAATATTAGGATCTTCTTACTCTAATATTTCATCTGCTTCATGAGCTAAAATCATGATGCAGCCTTCTTGGTCAGATCTTCAGGGAGAAGAAATACTTGTAATTACTTGAGTAAATAGAGTACACCAATTACAGCCTTTGAAGATTTAGCTGAGTCCAATAACTGAGCTGATCTGAGGCCAATAACGAGGTACAATTTTAGTCATTATTTATTTGACAGAATAGCTGTTCATCTGAAAGATAGTCTCTCTTTGTTGCAGTTTAATGGCTAAAATCAATGAGAATAAAGCTAGCTGCAAAACTGTAATTCATTATATTCTGTCACCTTGTGAAAAATTATTTGACTATCAATGATTTTTGAAAACACCTTTATTGTACCTACTGCAGATTTTTCAATGCAATAGTATTTATCCGTGGCCCTCCTGTGATGAATGTAAAAGAATGAAAACTTATCTTAATATTGCTAGACTTCTTGTGAACTTAACGTTGCTTCACTTTTGTGTGTCTAGTGCTGGGCATTCCTACTGATTTCACTGTAGATTGGCACTTCTTAAAATGTTTTCTAGATCTGAGCTATCAAAAATCAAGGCATCTCACAAGCAAGGGTAAATGAGATTTTTTTTTGTGAATGTCTTTGTTATGCATTTATGCATAAATATGCAGTTACATAGTTCTCTGCCCAATTTCCCCTCCAATTCTTCAGTTCAGGTTTCTAATCTCACTCATACAAGGTCATTCAAAGGTACTATTTTCTCAGTATTAAGTCTGCCTGGAAATGCATAAATCAATTCATTATAAGGGTATATTCATTTCAAGAGAGAATCCAAGCAAGGGCAGGTGCTTGGATCAGTCTTCTCTGCATACTGAAGTGCAGGCCTAAGGAAAGCAGGATTTGCACTATGCTACTTTCTGTACTCATAACAGCTGAACTGCCTTCAAGTCGGGTTGTAAGAACCAATTTACCATATGTAGGTTAAAAACACAGGGTCAGATGTCTGTAGTTACATCATGAAATATTTAGTGACATGTTAGGTTGCCAGTTAAGGCCTTTTAGAAGGTGCTAGTGGCGAGCTCAGCAAGGCCCTGTGCAGCAGACATCTCTGAGTTCTCTAGAAGAGATACCTGGGGAGAGCCAAGAAGGGTCTGATGAGCTTATTATTATTATTATTATTATTATTTTATCCAGTGCATTTCTTTCCATTGAAATCAGTCACTGGTCACTTCAGAAGGGTGTTATGCTCAGCAGCAGTGTTCTCCTGCGTCATCTGGATTAAAACTTGGGTGAGCACTCATTCTACTCTCAGTGTTGGCAACATAAATGTGTCCAGATGTCACCAGCAAGGTGAAACGTGGTGATCATCTCAGATCTGGAATGTGCACCAAAACTTCATCAGGCTGCACTTCAGTTTGAGTCCAGAGAGTGCATTAATCAAGGAGCACCATTTGTGTGCCTACCATAGACACTGGGCACTGCATAATAAACTGTCTGTGATGTTGGCCTTGGCAACATTTAAAAGGTCAGGACCTGTATTTTGTGGTAGGTTTACCACAAAAAAGGAAGCATTCACAGTGTCTGATGAGAGTGGCCTCTGTGTTCATGTTGCTTTTCACGTTAGGAATTAATGTAAACAAATTGCATTAAATACAGTTATTTACTGGAATCAGCTCTTCGCTGACTCTGATTTCCTAAAAGTAATCAAGGATCCATTTCAGGCCTTGAAATGTTTTTCTTAATTAGGAAGTATGGGATTTTCCTCTGCTCTCCTTGAAGTCACTGAGAAACCTTCTCAAACTGATGCACTGGGTCAGGAAGAAGTCCTAATCTGCCTTTATTTATGAATTTCCTTGTGAAAACACTGATATGGAAGCCGTTTTTTTAGCTATGCTTTTACACTGATTTTTCTGTCACTATAAATAAAGCTCATCTGTGAGTTTTTGAAGTAGTATGTATGTTTATATTGAGTACCTCTCTTTGCTGCAGTATCATCAATCGATCTTCTTCAATTTAGATTCAAAACAAGAACATTCAATTATTGCAGAAATTGAACACCTATTCTAAGTACACAGTTGTGGAAAATGTGTTTTGTGTTCCATTTAGGAAGTTAATCCTTTCATAAAACATCTAGTCAGGTAATGGCTGCTGTTCTTGCCTTGGCTTTTCCCTGCACTGGATTAATTGGTTTGGCTCCTGTCAAGATATATAGGAATTAAGCAAATGGAGAGATTAATAGGATCTATCCCTAAACTGACTTTGGATATATTTGTTCTATTCTTACATCTAACTTTGCTGCATTGTTACGGTTCAGAGTGGAAACAGTTTTGTATTTTTCTGCTTCAAATTGTGGCCCAGCAAGTGTGTAACCTAATTCCCACTGAACCATACATACTGGGGCTGCTAACTCATGGCCTTCAGGCAAGCATCATGATCCAATCAGTCTGCAGGATCAGAGCCTAAAGTGATCAGAAAATGCAGGATAGGGTGCAAATTCAGCCCTGCTGGGGGCCATGGCATTTCAGGAACTGGATCTGTCCTGCTCAGTGCGAAACATGTAAGAAAGAGCCAGATCTTAATTCCTTGCACCCCACAGCTCCCTCCATTAAGCTTTTGGTGCCAAGAGCAAACCTAAATGTTCTGCAGCACCTCACAAATTTGGAATGGTATCACTTTTTGAGAAACTCCACTGAATGTGGGCGTTGCCTTTCGAAGATCATTTTCAGAGGTTCAGAGGAAAAAGGGGCCATTTTCAAGTGTCTGCAGTGTTGTCCAGAGCAGCTGGGCACTGTGAGAATTAAGACCCTGGATATCACTATTGCTTCTGACTACTTAGGCTGTAGGATCTGATCCTTCCCAGTTCAGCTTTTAGCAGCTTCTGTCTGAAGTGAAGTGAAGCAAAATACTGGAAGCAGCATCCTATCTCATACATCCTGAGAATATGCTGAGACTGAAGGTTACATAGCCAACTGCATTTTGTTTTCTAGTTATGGCATCTTATTATTACTAGTATTTGTGCCTTGCTCACTGAAATTTTCTCCATGCTACAAAGATGCTTTTCAGATTCTGGCTGACAAGGGAACACAACTTTTATACAAGTGGCCTTTAGTGCTCTTTATAATATTATTTATTGTAATTTTTAAACTGTATGTGTAATTTATATTCTGGCACTGTCCAATATTTGAACAACTTTAATATGTTTATTTCAATATATTATGCAAACAGTACTTCTTAACTGATTTTTTATGTTCCGCCTTTAAAGACTGCACCACTTATTAATAAATAGAAATTTCAATTATGATGTGGATATATATATATATTTCTTTTCATTTAAAACACACATTCAGCAAGAGCTATGTCAAATGTTCACTAAGATAAGACTAGCATAAGATCTTCCATACATGACTGCATGGAAAAACTAAAAATATGTTTGATTATGTTTCTACGCGTAGTCCTGTTATAACACAATGCATGGTAACATTATTTGTTATTGATTTCATATGTCCTGAACAAGACAGAGCACATGAAACAACATGAAACAACAAAGAGTTTGGGGCTGTTCAGCCTGGAGAAGAGAAGGCTCTGGGAAGACTTGGTAGTGGCCTTTCAATATCTAAAGGAGGCTCTAAGAAGTAAGGGGATAGATGTTTTAGCAGGATTTGTTGTGATGGGAAAAGGGGAAATGGTTTCAAACTAAAAGAGGAGAGATTGCCATTGGATAAAAAAAAAAATAAATAAAAGTTTTTTTTATGATGAGTGGTGAACCACTTGGAACAGGTTGCCCAGAGAAGTGGTAGATGTCCCTGGGTGGGACTCTTAGCAACCTGATGTAGCTGTGTATGTTCCTGTTCACCGAAGGGGAATTAGACCAGATGACCTTTAAAGATCCCTTCCAACTCAAACTGTTCTATCATTCTGTGAACATAACCTCTTTCCAAAAATATGACTGGACCGATTGGGATAATTTTAATTTTCTTCCGTATCATGTTTTTCACCAAGTTCTGCTTAAAAATTGAAATGCAGCCTAAGAATATTTATTTTTAGAGGTATGTAAAATATATATTCAGCATATACTTCTGTTTCTTGTCTGACTTCTACATTCCTTTAAAATGGGAAAAACTCAAAAAATCCTGAAGTATCACAGCATCCAATAATTGCTGTTTTATTTTATTTGGCTTTTTTGGTTTGTTTGTTTTTAAAAATATATTAATTTAAATAGGATCACTACCAGAATTTTATGGGCAAGTTCTAACAAATTTTCTGAAGATTGACAGCAATTTTTCTAAAATGAACCTACTAGAGGTGCTGTGAATCTCTTCAGTTATTCACAATGAAAAAGTACAACATTAGCCTTTTCTTAGTCCATGGAAATAAGGCAAATACATGAAAATCTTATTCCATGGAAATAAGTCAAATACAAAGGTACTTCAAGGGTATTCACATCACTTTATAGCCAGTACCGCCACGTATTGACATTACTTAGCAATGAAGGATTCAGTTTGAACTGAATGCAAGAGAATTTTTCTGCCAAACAAAGCAGCAACAGCAATGACATTTAAATGGGTATTTCACAGACCTAAAAGGAGAACCGCCCATCTTTTATTCACCTGAACAAATACACTGCATTAAAATTCCCCCTTGGCAGCCATCCAAATGCACAAGTTTGCCAGATCACTGATTTTGTTTTGACCTTAGTAATGTTCTTCTAAAAAATGAATCCTTAAATGGGAACAAGATAGGATATCCATCTTCTGACAGAGCCCTGTTAATATCTGGGGAGCTTTCTACTTCTGCAGCAGGCTCTGATTAGATATACACTGGAATGCTGTGATTATGTATGATTTGTCCTATGGCTTGGCAGAGTGAGGCCAAGACTTCTTAATGATTTAGTAAGAGTAAGTACTGATGAATCAGTTAAAGGTCAACCAGGGGATTGGGCCCAGTCAGCATGAGCTTACGAATGGTAGATCCTGTCTGACAAACCTGATTTTATTCTATGACAAGGTGACCCGCTTAGTGGATGAGGGTAAGGCTGTTGATGTGGTCTACCTGTACTTCAGTAAAACCTTTGAAACTGTCCCCCACAAAATCCTCATGTAGAAGCTGGCTGCCCATGGTTTGGATGAGCATACGCTCCTCTGGGTGAAACACTGGCTGGATGGTTGGGTCCAAAGAGTTGGGGTCAATGAAGTTAAATCCAGTTGGCATCTGGCCACGAGCAGTGTCCTCCAGGGCTCAGTACTGGGGCCACTTGTATTTAACATCATTATTAACAATCTTGATGAGAGGATTGAGTGCACAAGACCTGGGCATTGGTGAGGCCTCACCTCGAGTACTGTGCTTAGTTTTGGTCACCTCAATACAGAAAGGACACTGAGGTGCTGGATCAGGTCCAAAGAAGGTCAACAAGGCTTATGAAGGGCTTAGAGAATATGCCCTGGAAGGAGAGACTGAAGGAACTGGGGCTGTTTAGCCTGGGGAAAAGGAGGCTGAGGGGAGACGGTATTGCACTTTTCCAAGATCTGAAAGGTGCTTACAGCGAGAGTGGGATTGGTCTCTTCTCACTGGTGACAGGACAAGAGGAAATGGCCTTAAGTTGCACCAAGATACGTTTAGGTTAGATATCAGGAAACACTTCTTTACAGAAAGGGCTGTTAAGTGCTGGAATAAACTCCCCAGGGTGTTGTAGTAGGCGTGGCTGGGACATCAGGATGTTACTCGACAGGACCTTCCCTGCTCTGAGATTGATTAATGACGCGTGCTTAGGGGCGTAGACGATGATAGATATATGTATATAAAGAACTGCTGTGCCTTATTAAACACCATTTTCTACTTCTCCATATTGGTGTCTATGTGGAAGTGACCCTAGCGTGGAAAATCGCTAGCCCTCAGCGGTCCAGTCTCCAAGAACGAGGTCAACACCAGGGAGGTGGTTAAGTCGCCATCCCTGGATGTGTTTAAAAACTGTTTGGATGTGGTGCTCAGGGACACGATTTAGTGGAGGGTTGTTAGAGTTAGGGTAGTGTGGTTAGGTCATGATTGGACTCAATGATCTTTAAAGTCTTTTCCAACCTGAGTGATTCTATGATTCTGTGATTTTATGAATCCAGTACAGTCCAAGCAATGATATCAGGAATGGTGGTTTCTTCACTTCTCCAAGCGCACTGCTCTGAGTACATCCTTCCCTTTCTTCTCAGAAAAGTTACCAGGGAGCTTATATTTCAGCTCTCTTTCCACAGATTTGAAAACTAGCTCATTGAAAAATGGCTTTTGGATGATGTTGAACACTGTATCATGGAAACGGGAAGGAGTCTTGACAACCAAGTCTCGTGGCACTGACCAGCAAGAGAGCTAGACTACCATTAACCATCAAACAGATTGCCCTGGTAGCTGGTAGATCAGGACAGCTCCACAGCTTCTCTCCTCTTCCTTGCATCATACCAAGCCTTTTGAAAAAGTAAAGCAATATAAGATGTGTTCTGAATGTTTTGTCAGGTTTGCAGGGACCATTTCTGACACATACAGAAATATCAACACAGGGTAAATGATTAACTCTATTCTATGTCCTGGACTGCTGTAAATTCTCTGTATCTAATCAAAGCCTTATGAGTCTTGTGGTTTACAAGTACAAACTACTGGATCACTGACTGCTTTCTTTGGAAGTTTCAGAGGAGCTGTGCAGAGTATTGTGTGAGTCATTAATAATCTTATGGGATCTATATACCATGCAAAGAAAGAAGCAAAACCATCAGTGCCCACCAGAAATGAACTGGTTTGAGATTCAGTATATTCCCTGCAGCTCCCATTTAATTTATGAACTAGAGCTGGGAAGTTCATGCAACAGTGATTGTGCTCACGGCTTTTCTGGAGAAACATTTATGTTGGAATATTTGCTTTGCAGAAAAATGACTGCAATATCTTTGTTCTTTTCATGACTATGCAATGAGTGTATCTCAGTAAATGAGTTTCACTCTCTTCACTCAGGCTGCTCATCTGCCTCTGCTTTGTTTTTTCTTGTCACAACAAGTCGATGACTTTGCTGAAGAATGGAGTAGTACCCAGCTCCTCAGTTCCCATTAATTCTTCCTTCATGGGACAAGTAATAGCTGTCTGCAGCTGATGGAATTATGGGCGTCCCTGGTGCAGGCAAAGGTTGGCCTTCTTTACCAAGTAAATATCAGACACTTTAAATAAATGTGTTAGCTGCTTTTGACATAAATATATACAACATTCTTAGTGGAATAATTCAAGTTGAATGACTGCAGATTTTGATGATCACTATTTTCAGGGTTTTTTGAGGTGCTAGTGCCAATTTTAGCAAAATTTCAATGAAAAAATGTAAAAGTAATCCTGTTTCAAAGAACAGAATTCATTTGCAATTCTAACGAAATTAAATGGGAAAGATGTTTTAGTGTTAGGAATAAATAGGTGCTAATATACATAAAAGATTGATATTTTAAGAGAGATTTTTTTTCACTATTCCAAAAATGAATTTTACTCTTCCCAAAGAAGAGTAACAAAGAAACATCATTAAATTTAGAGAATTGTCCTTTATGGAATTTGTAAAAAAAAAAAAAAAAACCTAAAAATATTCTTATATCTTCTGACATGTAGCTTCGGATGAAAAGAAATTTTGTAGAGCTTTGTTTCAGAAAAAATACTGCAAGAAAGAAATGGTGTATTGCCTCCACACTGTGTTCTCAGCCTACAGAGAGATAAAGTACCAACACTCAGACTCCTCTTCCTCCTTCCTTCCCAGTCTTCTCTCTTACAGGTAAATCACAGGTTTTATTCACAGCATTTATTTAACTTATGTTAGTGGGAGACTTCTCCTGCATAGCCTTCAGTAAACAAATGCATTTGCATGACAACTGACATGAATGATGTATCTATATTGTATTGCTGGGAACACACTAAAAATGACTTTTCTCATTCTGGATTTTGAGATGCTAGCTATGGACACAGTTCTGTCACACAAAGAGACAGTAGATAAAGAGGGCACGTAAAATCTATACTCCTGAGAAAGCTGCTTGCTCTGAGTGATGCTCTGAGTGAGAACACGGCATTGTCCTGAAGAGTCCAAGCTGGGGCTGAACAATGTCCCTGCCTGGTCACCTGAGCATTGCTCTGCAGCTGAGCAAAGTTAAAATTACAGGGTCTCAGGGTAGAACACAGCACGAGGTACAACCTGTTGAAAGTCAAATTATCCTCATAGCCAAACATCAAACGGTTGGAACAGATCCCGGCACACCCATTTTCTTGGCTATACCTGTTTTTGTCAGCTGTCACAGAGAGGACTTTCATTCCAGTCTTGTTCATGAGATATCGAGCAATTGGTAATTAAGCCAGTAAAAGCAAGGTGAGTCTAGTCAATGAAAAAATGTTTCCCAATTCCTCATTTAGTAATGATTCACGCAAAAAACAATCAGATAATTACAGATGCAATAACATCCCACTGGTTACAGTACAATACATATTTTCATGTATTATAGAATTACAGAATCGTTAAGTTTGGAAAAGGCCACTAAGATCATCTAATCCAACCATGAACCCATCACCACCATCCCCATTAATCCTTAGTGCCACATTTGCTCTTTTCTTGAACACCTCCAGAGACGATCACTCCACCATCACCCTGAGCAGCCTGTTCCAATACTTTTCCCTTCTTTCTGAGAAGAAATTTTTCCTAATATCCAAGATAAACATCCCCTGACACAAACTAAGGTCAAAGTGAAAGGCAAAGTGAGCGAAAGAAGATAAAGCTGAACATGCATGCATGTGCACCTGTCGGTTTCATATTTACCAGGTATAATTCTGTTAAATGTTCCCTTCCAGGTTCTGAAGTTCCTGCTGAAGTGAAGGTGGAGACACCATCCTACCACACACATAACATGACCTATAATTTTAGTTTCTGTAGGAAACCAGGAACCTCTCAAAATAAGATTGAATTCTGAAAGTCATACCTAACATACCACTGATTTTGCTGGACAACAGCATTCTTTGCTTAGGTTGGTGGAAGTGCAAGACTGGGACAATACAAATAAATGAAGCTATTGAAATGAAAACAAAATAAACCTGCTAACACACCAGTTACCCAAGAACAGCTACGGAAGTAAATTAAGTATTGCTGGGAAGCATATTCCATTCCTTCAGCTCAAGTGTCCATACTATTTGCAGGACCATGACACTGAAAGTACAGTCCCAGAGCACTCCTGAACTGGGCCAGTCTGCAGCCCCAACATTTCTCAAGGTGTGTTTGGGAACTGAGGAAAGGCCAGAGACCATTCCTAACAGCCACTTTATATGCATCATGTCTGCCAGGTCTTCCTTATGGCCTCTGTTTATAACAGGGATCAGGAATATTTTTCTTTTGAGTTTTTAAGCTGGTCCCTAGGGAACCTTTTATTCTGTGGACTAACTGGCCGTGAGTTCATTTTGTTTTTCCCTCTTTGCTCTGTTTGCTGTAAGGGTTTGAATGACAGTTGTACTCGCATGTTTTGGTCTATTGTAGCCTATGCTAAAGCTAGTGAATGGATGATTGTCTAATTTTAATCAAGTTGGGTTTAAATCCACTGATTTCAGAGGAACCATTTGCAGTCCATCAGAGTAAATGGGAGCAAAACTTCAGTGATAGCTTCAAATGATGATCATCTCTCGGCTTATATAATTATCACTCAGAACCACTGAAAGTGCCCTATATTACTGTAACCAGCATTCTCTTTGTTTCCCATCACCTCACCCCAATGCCAGGCAGTTTTCTGGTTAATCTCTCCTTTTATTCCTTTTTATTTTCTACAGTAAATACACACATCAGGTATCTTTGCAATTCTCTAAGCAACACTTCTTGTTAAATTGATACTCCAAGCATAATAAAGCTTTTTCAAAGGGTCTTCACCTGGCCTACCTCTCCCTTTTGCAGGTGGCATTGGTCTACTTGCAGTAAAATGAACTGTCCCTTTAAAAGGGGGAAAAAAAAGAACAGCTATCCTTCTACTTTGCAGTTCAAGTTGTTTCTGCCAAAAGGATCTTCCAATCCTGACCTGGCGTGCCACAGATTAATTCCATGAGGGATTCAACAGGCACTTTGTTTTCTTATGATTGTATTACCTTCAGTTGGTCCTTTTGGGATTAGGATGACAATTTTTACAAGATTTTAAAGCAAGATTACCAAGTTTGTCTACTCCAAGTCTTTCACTAAGTGTTTATTAAAACCTGGCGATAGCCTTCTGATCTATATAGGCTCTGAAGATAATCATCTTTGTCAAGAGAAGTTGGGTAAGTTGATATCAGCTATTCCAAATCTCAGTACTTTCAAATGTATTTGGAAGGAATCATATTACCTGTGCTACTATTGTTGACTGAGAACATAATAAATGAACTTTATTTTTATTACAGTTGTCTAACTCTCATACAAATAAACCTAAGCTTAAAAAGGGGTTATAGCAATTTAATGAAGTGTGTAATTCTCACAGAGGCATATTTTCATATTAACATGGAATATTTCTTTAGACTGGGTGTATCATGGTGTGGTGCTTAAAATGAGAGGTGACCTTTAGATGGTGAGACTGAACAAAGGTAAGGAAATTAATACTCAAGGAATTTCCTTTTTTGAAAAAAAATTCTTTGGTTTCTTAAATTTCACATTGTGAAATGTGAAGGTATGGGAAAACTACTTGATATCTGTTTACTTTCCATCTGTACAGAGAAAAAGGAAAACAGTTCTAACTTCATGTTTGCCTGCTGCATTAAAATGAGTTCAAATGAAGCATAGAGCATTACCATGTTGTTTTAAAATTACTGTTAGTTTGGAATAGCATAGAGGCAATTAATAGGAGGTCCTCATGAGTGGCTAAGTGGAATCTGAACTGGGTTAAACTTTCTAGTTCAGCATTTCAGATAACTCTGGACTGACAATTCTGAGTAAAATGTATTCTAGTATTGTTCAGCCTAAAATCAACACAAGAGGTGGATTATTACATCCAGTAGAGGTTAAGGAGAATTTGTATCTGAAAGCTTGTCCTGCAGCCTGTATTAGATAATTACTTGAAAGGCATGTGTTAACTGAAAGTGAGTTTATGGGATTTGTGTGTCTGCTTGTGGTTGCATGACACCTGTTCCCTCAATGACTATGAATTTTGCTACCATTTGAAGTGACACCTGTTAGTGATTTTTGAACTGGAGTACAGAAAAGTTATCCTATTTATAATCTGGACTGTATTTCAGTCATCACAGTAGTGTTGCACTGGCAACAAAAGAGATACAGCTACAAAGTAGTAAAGTCCTACCCTGATAGATTAAAAATTTTAAATCAGATAATCACAGTAATACGAACATGGGGTATATCATAAGAGCTAATATTAATAGTATGCACAGAGCTCGGAGTTAAGGTGGCTCAGGCAGAAGTTCTAGGAGAATTTCTCACAGATGCCTTTAAAATTTAATTGGATAGCACAGCTGTGTTAATGCTTGAAAAGATTTTGGAAAGCAGTGAAAACCTAATGCTTCAAGTTTAAACCAGTCTCTAGATGTTGAGAAGTAGTGGCAGTGTTCACAATGTGCTGTGTTCTTAGTATTATAAGCATCTCTACAATTTCTTTTTAAGCACTTACAGTGGCCAGGTGACACCACAGAAGTAAACCTGGAAATCAGTCAGAACATTCTCCATTAAATACCTTTCTTGATAGAGTCTGTAATGACATCCCAGTTAAATGTGCGTGTAATGACCACGCTAATGCCTGCTCTGAATTCCTGCTGCAAGGCAGTGCTGTATGCTGAGGTTCAGTGTGGTGTCAGTGTGGAGGAGTAGCACAGTGAGGCAAGGCAGAGAGCTGCAAAGTCAGGTGAGCAAGAAAGCACTTCTCAGTGCCTGTGGGATGCTTCTAAGCACAGAACTGTGCTTCTTTTTTTTTTTTTCTCTCTCTCTCTCTTTTAACAGCTCCTTTTTTCGTCTCTCCCTACATGTTTTGTTATGGCAGTTCTTTCATTTGTCAGACTTCTCCCCACTTCTTTGCCCCTTGGAAGTTTGCTCTCCCTAGCTCTGCGTTAGCACACTGCACCAAGTCCACTGTTAGACAATTTTCCCTGTGCTAAGACAACAAACAGCAATGGGACAGTTTAAAATAAATTAGTAATGAAATCTGATCCACTTCAACAAAAGCCCTGATCAAAGTTTCCAGGGGGAGGTAAGTGGGGCAGGGGATGTCCTCTTTTCCCACCTCCTGGATTTGGGACTCTCCCTTCCCACGCAGCCAAAATCTCAATGAAGGGCAGAAGTTTGGACTCTTCTCCCAGTCTGAGCAGCAGAGACCCTTCAGACAAGGCCAACTTTATGCTGCAGGGGCAATGTAGTGGCATCAGTGTTGTCGGTGGTGTTTTTGTCCCCTGAATCAGCATGGACAGAGATGGTACAATCAGGCAGCATTGCCCGTGCTATGTGCATAGGGAAGGGGTCACAAGGAATATGTAAACTGAGGTCCGTGGTACTCAAAAACAAAACAGTCATTGCAAAAACAGATCTCACAGAGCTCGGGTAACTTCAGTCACACAGTCCAACAATCCTCTCAACCCACTTCCTCTGACTGAATGTACCATCCACCGTAGCCCTTCTGCTCCAAAATGTATGTAGTTACAACCTCCCTTGAGGTTGACTGCTTAGTTCTCTATTCCACAATCCTGGCTATTCTGCCCAGACTGTGAAATCTGTGAATGTAATTTGGACAATGCTTTGTCCCAGCCTTAGCCCATAACCTGCACATGCTATGCAGAAACTGTGGGTGAGCATAGGTTTGAAGTCAGGCAGATTGGATTAGACAAATAAACTTAATAGATAAGTACTACCTAGAAACTTTGCAAAGCTTTCAAATTTGCAGTGCTAGTGCTTAAACACTTCTGACCTGTCATGCAAGCAAATATAGAGGGTTCAAATACAGAACATTCTGTATTGTTTCATCACTCCATGGAAGTATCTCTTTAAAAATGCTGAGTACATGTTAACTATTTTCACTATGCATTAATTTTCTGGTATATTAAATATGGGTAAGATGTTAAACATGTATTTCTAGTATTTCTCCCCTGGTCATATCGTTCTGGCATAAGGGTTAAGGAAATGTACACTACAAGCAGTAACAATACCAAAACAGTATTTCTTTTTCTTAGAGCAGCCAAAACCACTGGAAACTGGAATCCATGATGCGGTGGCTCTATTGGCATATGCCAGCAAAGATGAGTCTGGGATTTCTATGTCTTTTTCTGGTTTGGAACATAGGTAAGGATGATGGTTTGGTGTTCCCTGGGGAATAACCATGATATTTCTTTTTTTAACTTCTCCCATGGCCTGAGAGATTTCTCCATTCCTACATCTAGAGGCTTGGTTCTCTGTTCTTTCACACTGCATGGGCAAGGCTGATGGTTTGGACCTACCAGCTAGATTGTCAGTTCAAATTTCTCACATACTAAGTGAGATGCTAATACAGCTGACTAGAACCATACGGGGAGCCATGATTTGCAGACCTTGTACCATAGACTATCCACAGGTTATTTTTCACTTCTATATGTGCGTAGATAGAGAGGAGTAATACTCTGTCTTCTGTAGACGACATAGAATTCAGTAAGAATAAGGAAAATAACCCAGGTTTTACTTAGGTAAAACCAGCCAGACTATGTAGTCACATCTCCTTCTGCTGTTTCTGGTCCTCCAGCTTTCCTCTCGCTGAGGAAGGAACTGGCCCCAATCTTCCTACTGCCTGGTGAGAGCTCTTTCCACTGAGTTGTAGGTCTGATAGGAGCACTACCATTGAGGAGAACCCTGCTCAGCACCAGCTCCATGGGAGTTTAACATAGCAAGTTTGGGCTCTTTTGAGGACCCTTCTCTCTGGGGGTTCTCAGCTCTCTACTGCTGGGGTGGGGAAGTCCTGCACTTCAACCTGTCTGCAGTGTCTGCATCACTACTTTGCATCTTGCCCTTGTTCGTTGTCAAGAGAATTCCAGAAAGGAGCCCTGCCTGATGAACCCACTCCAATCTGTCCCCCAAAACACTGCCCTGAACATCTGCTCTTCATTACAAACTTACATGCAGCCCACATAGATTCCTTTTGAGTTAGCCTCATTATACTTCATCCCTGTCACTCAGTGTTGAGTACAAGCCCATATCAAGCTGTGAAAACAGTTTTCTGTTAATTTTTGATTTTCATTCTTGAGTTAAGGGGGAAGACTCTGATATTTAATTAATTTTCCCCATTTATCTGGCAGGTAATGAGCCAGGCAGGTCTTCTGGGAAACACATATTTCTAGGCACTTGTTCTACTGCTGTTATGGATATTTGGTGTGCTGCTTTGCAGTACTTGTGTCCATTGGTTTCCTTGCCATAATGAATAAGAGCAGCGAAGTAACCCCAACAGAAAGCTGCACTGATAAATATTTGGTAGCTCAACAGGGAAAACTGTTTCTCAGACTCTTTCTTTGCTTCACAGCTTCATGCGTAAGAAGAGAAAACAAGAGAGAGAAGCAAGCAGCAGTGCTGGCTACTGCAGGTAACATCAGCACATCAGGAACCCTCGACCCTGTGTGTGGGCATTGATGGGAGTGGGATGCACTGTGCTAGGGGGTGGCATTTACCCTGTGGAGTCCATATGCCAAAGTCACTCCTGCTGCAAGGGCTCTTTGCCCCAGCATATGGGAATGTTTGGCCAACTTGACCTCCCTCTTTCAAAGAAATGAAGAGGAGGTGTCTCTGAAATTACTTTCTTCCCAGAGCCCTCCAACCAAAGTTGGCCTTCTCTGTTATCTCTGCAGGTATGTGTCCCACAGTGCTCTGCTCTGTCATTGCCACTTTCATGTGTTCCAACACAGCTTCACTCAAGCTTCATTTAGAACTAGTTAAAAATAATACTGATGTCATTGGAAAATTGTATTTCTTTCCAAATTTGATTTTGCTCTCATTCTGACTTTGTGTGCTTCTTTTTCCATCCTGCTCTGTTTTTCTTCTCTGTCATGCACTCACAGACCTTCTTGCACACACACAGGCACCGTGCCTCTCTGCTTCTTGATCACCCACCTCATGGTAGGGAAGGAAAGGACATCTTTGGAAGCTCAGACCTGGGTAAAGAAGGCATGAAACATCAACAGAAAGGAAACATCTTTTAAATAAAAAGCATGATTCAGCCAGATTGAATTTTATCTGCAGTAGTAGTGTAGCCATCAAGGTTACTGAAAAAGAAATAAACTCTGTTTACATCCTGATTCCATGTGTCACTCTGCTCAAGGCAGAAGGTGGCACAGAGCACTGCCTAAATCCTGGGTGCTACTGCAGTGCTCACTTTGTGTTGTGATTTTCCCAAACTTGTCTCTACTCCTGGAATATTCATTTCCTCACAGCCCAGTACATAAACTGTTCATTTTCTGTTCTCCTTCTGGAAGCTTTTTGCCTTGTACAAGCAGGTGATTAGCAGGAATTTTCAGAGACTTTCTTTTCCAGAACTGCCGGCAAAGTCCGTCGATCTGGCTGCTGTTAACCTGACCGAGCTGGTGAATGGGATGCTGAGCACGGCACTCAGAGGTGACATTGCACTGGTCGGGGAGGTGACATGCTGTCAGTGGCAGTAAAGGAGATAAAGAACTGGTGGTGTTAGCAAGAGAAGCCACAAGTGCATGTTGTCTGTCTCCAAAATTCATTCTCAGAGCAAGCTACACTTGTACATTTTAATGCAGACATCTGCCTACCCCAAAGAATTTAGAATCAGTGTGTTCATAGATAAGCACAGCATAATTACTTATGGGATGCCTTTAGAAAGCACTATATAATCCAGTGTAGGTTTGCTTGCTTGCTTGCTTTATTTATTTTAAGTAGTACTGATGATCCATCCCTCAGTAGTAATGAAAAGGAATTGAGTCTCAGGCATCTGCATCATATCAGCATCTCAGGAGTCTTTTTGAAATCAAATGTGCAGAGCCAAATCATCCTGTTTGTGTAATTGGTTCTAACTGCTAATCACATGGGCACGTGTTTCTGCAGGTACCAAAAAGCTCTTCTCTTTGCTGAGCGTCACGTCCTACAGCTCATTTGCCTTCCACAAAGTGTCAGTCACCATTTATAACAGTGAGTGCATTTGCCCTGCTCTGCAGCTGTCCCCCTCACGTGGCTGCACATCAGGACACCTGTTTTCTCCATCTCTCTACAGTTTCTAGTCTGAAAAATGTTGACCCTGCCAAGTTCCCTATGCATTACTGCTACTGTTTAAACAACATGACAAACGACTTGACAGGTTGGTATACAAGAGTGGCTGGCAATCAAATGTGATTAAAATGGATTATTTCCTTTGGAGCTGAAGGCTGCAGCTGGCATTCTGTAGTCTTTCCGCTTGTTAGTAGTCAATAGCCATTACTGATGACAAGTTGCTGCTGTAAACCTCTGGTGAGACTTGATGGACTCCATCTAAAATGGCTGCTCCCAACCAGCCATCCTGGAATGGGGCAACAAGTCAGGTGAGCACCATGGCTTTCCTGTTGGGAAGATAGCACTTTCCTCCTCAGAGCACAAAAAATATTATCCCAAGGTATCTTAAGATAACATATTAAAAAATGCCAGGTTATCTTAAGCACTTTCATGCTCCCGATAAATCCCACAGAGGATGAACCATAGAATTATAGAATTATTTGAGTTGGAAGGAGCCCTTGAAGGTCATCTGATCCAAATCCAATAGTTTTAAAGTGTTTATCTACACTGATAAACTTCAATGCCCTCAACAAGGCCAACAGGAGAGGAGTGTAGGGATTAACACCTGCCTAGAGTTGATTCACTTGTAGTCAGTATTCACACCCTTCATCTGACTGCTGCGTCTGGTTACCATGGAATATCAAGAGTAGTTCAGCAACTGGAGACCAGAACCCATGTCCTGTAAGCTGCGTGTGACAACATCCCCAAAGGCAGCACAGTGACTTTCATGATAATGTCATCTGTATGTCTGAAGCAGATCTCAGAAGATCTGGGCAATCAGATGTCCCAAGCATAGATAGACAGTATCACAGAATCTACAGGGCTGGGCTCTTTTAAATCTAAGCAGTCTTAGTAAATTGATTTCTTGAACAGATAATCTCCATTTAAGTTCCCTTTAAGGAGCAATGTTGCTGTTTTGGATATCATATTTGATAAGTTTCTATAGAAAATAGCAATGTCTTCCTAAGTCTACTCCTTTTCAGCAGAAAGGTTCTCAACTTTTAAACGTTTTACATTTTCATGTACAACCATGTACTCAAAATATGATCACATTTTTTTCCAATGTCAATTCGGAATATGTTTCAGTTATAATTTTTCTCTATTTCGTTGTCTAGATTTCACTGCTTTACTAGTTGATATTATTGGAAACTCTACCAGTTATCTCACAGAAATTTTCAAATCTACTTCTATTCTCTCAGGTTTGCGTTTCTTCTTTATTATTTATGGTTGCCTTATTTAGTCCTGCCATAGAAACAAGCATAGAAATGTGTTTAAAATGCTTTTGCTCTTATTCAGCATTATTTGTCCAGCAAAGCATGACATGTGCTTGTAGAAATATCCTCCTCAGAGGAACAAAAGTACATAGTTGCTTATATATATAATACAGACACATATGGGCAAAATTATTTTCTATGAGTATCTTTTTATTCAAAATTTTAGTAAATTATAATTGAATGCTGGTATCTAGGGAAGTTTTGACCCCCAATAAATAATAATATACAATACTTTCTGAAGATTTTTTTTCTTTGTAAACAGAAATATAATTTAGAATTTTAATTAAATGGAAACATTTATCCAGGAGCTACTGATATTTGGATTTCTTTGTTAAAGTCATATCTGAATGAAATTTTTTGTTCAGTTGTAGCTACATACCACTTCAGTTTTATGTTTTCAACTACTTAAGATGATATCATGTAATGAAAACTAGTAAAAATTATCTGTTTTGCATTTATCTTTCAGTGCGTCAGAGCAATGATTCAGATTGTATCTACATCTGTGTGATGACAGGTCAAACAGGTAAATTCAAAATCCATTCCAACTCAATCACTGCCTTATTTACTTTCAGTGGTGACATATTAGTAACAAGTCTATCTTCACATTTTTATTCATTTATGTTTGCAGGGAGAAATCTGTCTGACTTTTGGGAAATACTAGAGAAATCTCCTGTTATTAATTACACATTTTCCAGTAACACATCATCTGATCTGGGTAAGCACATCCTGGGGAATAAAAAGAAACAGCAACTACAACGAAAACCATATCTTGGTAGCAGCTGTAATGAATCTTCCTTCTCTGTCTTGCAAAACTAAGTAAATTCTACAGACATAATAATTTGATGCGGGTCTTCTATTGCAGGAATAAAGAATCAGAGCTGGGCTGGTGAAGCTTTGTGATACTTTTGATCCAAATGAGTATCCAGGTTACCCAGAGAGATGTTGGATGCTCTGTCCCTGGAGACCTTCAAGGTCATGCTGGATGGGGCTCTGAGCAACCTAATCTATTTATGGGTGTCCCTGTTCCACACAGGGGAGTTGAACCAGATTACTTCTAAAGGTCCCCTCCAACTCAGATGATTCTATGGTCTGCTTTAGCCCTCAGCTTGAGTAATTTGCATTTATATGAGTAACATTCAGAAAGGAGCCAAATGTGCTCATCCAGTGCACTTCATGGATACCCCACCTGTCACTGACAAGAAGACTTTGGAATCAGTGGCAAGATTACCTGTGCTGAAAGCTGCAGGATGTTTCTCACTTGCTATATAGAACTAAAAGATCAAAGGTACTTCACTAAAAATAACTTCATTTTAAAATGAGAATAGTTGTTTCTTTCGTGTCATAACCTGACTTATTTCCTTTTTATCATGCAATTTGCCATATATACTGTCTGTACTAACCCTATCTTCTCACATCTCAAAGATTTAGATTCAGTTTTTTCAAGTTTCATGAAATCACAGGAAGACTCAAACAAAACCATGGATCCATCAGCAGAACATCCATGGACATTAAAAAGTAAGTAAATATTGTCAGTCTTAAACTTACATTATACTTTTTTAATGCCTTGACAAGTGACAGCCTATCTTTGCTGCAATCTACTGTGACATTAAACTAAAGATAAAAGTTCATCTTAACAAGCAGATCAAGCCATTAATTCTCTCAGTAGAAATAAAAACATTGATCAAAGAACACAGAATCATGGAATAGCTTAGGTTGGAGAGAACATTAAAGATCTTCTAGTTCTAAGTCCCCGCTGTAGACAGGGTTGCCACCCACCAGGCTGCCCAGAGACCCAACCAATCTGACCTGGATGGTTCCAGGGATAGGGAATTCACAACTTCTCTGGGCAGCCTGTGCCTGTGCCCTACCACCCTCACAGTGAAGAATTTCCCCCTGAAATACAATCTAAGCCTCCCTCCCCCCTTTTAGTTTTAAAATTATTCCCCCTTGTCATATCACTACCTACTTGTGTAATAAGTTAATTTCCCACCTGCTTAAAGTATTGGAGGGCTGCTATCATGTCTTCCCAGGGCCTTCTCTTCTCCAGGCTAGACATGCCCATCTCCTTCAGTCTTCATAGGAGAGGTGCTCCAGCTTATTTTTTTTTTTCCTGTTTGTTCATTTGTTTATGAAAACTTGCATATTGAAATATTTTCAGTTAAAATTTCCAACTTTGTCACTCCACATCTTTTCCTGGAAAGAAACAATAAAAGAAACATTTTAAAATGAAGTGAAAAATTGAATCTTACCCCTTAGTGGAAACACTTGATGAGTGGATAGGATTTTCTGTGTGTATTTTGGGATTTATTGTTTCCCAGCATTTAATTCTTGGTGGTACCCTCACCTCAGTCTTTCTGCTTCTCCAGATACCAGCACTCCTCTTACCCTTAAGGGTGAAGACAATCCCAACACAAGGCCTCCACCAGAGGCAAAAACGGTTAGTATGAAGGCATCAGGTTTTCCACCACTGCACATGGACAATTCAAGACCACAAGGCACAGCTGGAGCTTCTTCTGTTGCTGAGAGGACCTTAGTCACATCACCAGCCCTGCGGCCCAGCCCTGGTGAGTTCAGCACGGAGGGCCAGCACACACTTTGCTCCATTAGCTCTGTTGTTTGTCCAGAAGCCCATCCCAAAACACATCTCAGAGGTGGAAGTTAAGATGCCCTTCAGGGAGACTTGCTCTGGGTCACTAGGGAGGAGATATCTTTATCACAGAAGTGCTAAAAGAAATTAGGGGACAGCCTGCTGTCCTGTACTTTCTTAGTCCTTTTGGGTAACACCAAGTTCTGTCAACCAATTCTTTGCTCTCATTTTGCTCCAAATCTAGTGAAAAGCAGTGCTTTCATTGCTTATGAAAAAAGCAGTACAGAACTGCTTCTCTGGGTCTACACTTGTAGGGTAAGAAACAAAATGGTGATAACACCAAATGGTATTGTTGGCCAAGATAGATAGCAAAGAGACAGGGAAATGCTCACTTGTTTCCAAAGATCGAGGCTTGCCAGGATAAACTCCACAAAGGAAGAATCTCCAACAAGAGATCCTTCCCCAGTGGTGGTTCTGCCCTTAAATGGAGTCTAGGAGAGGTGGAGTCAGACTCCATCCCTTCCGGGCACACAGGTGAATTATCTTCACCTGTGCTCCCACAGCTGACTCAGTGTTCAGCTCAGGTTCAGTGGTTCAGGCAGTGATTCAACAGTTCCCATACACCACTAAATGTATCTTTTCTTGGCCAATACATTTTCCAAGATCTAATGAATACATATGTTGTCCTTCCTTTTCACCTTCACATCGTTATATGCCACTGAAAGTAATTGGGTAAGGATCTGGCTGTTCATCTCTCTCACACATGACAGTATACTATTCTCAGTAAACAGACAAAAAAGAAAACAAAGTTCCTGAATGATATGACCACTTCTTTCTCTTCCGGTAGCTGATGTGCACATGTTTTGGGTGCAGACCATGCCTCCTCAAGATGCCAACAATCAGATACAAACAGAGCAAGGTGAGATTGATTTGGGATAATAATAAAATGTGTAAGTTGGCATGTTTCTGAAATAGAAAATAGTATCTATAAAAATAGGTGACTGTGAATATATTTATAGATTAAGCTTTTTTTTCTTACTCTTTTAATACATCAAGGCCTGTTATATTCTTCTCCACCCTATAGATTTGCCTTCCTCAGTTCTGTCTACTCCATCCTACCAACGTGGCATGATACTGAAACTTCACTCAGCTGCACGTAAGTGGCTGTACTTCACGCAGCAAAAACTGTAGCCTAGCTGAGAGCACACCAATATTCTATTTTTCCCATCCAGAAAACATGTGCATCTTTAATGTATTTTATAGTACATTTTATATGTGTAAAAACACTCCAAACATCAGAGATTGCTTCCATGTTTCTGAATCATACATAATTTCACACTGAACACACAAATTCTGCTATGATGGTAGAATTAACTTGTATATTCTGTATGTTCTCCATTTAAACATGGAATGGCTATTAAGGAATCTTAGAATTAATTTGTTCCAAAAGAAATCAGAATGCTTCAAATTTACTCGTTGGTACAAATAAAATGATTAAGTCAATCCTTGTCATATGAAATCTCCAGAATTTCCCTGAGTTTTCAGTGCTGAAAACTTTCTTTTGGACTAAAGAGGGATCATTCTCGGCTAGATTTTCAGGAGAGTTCAGTTCTTCCATTTGTGTGCCAAAATTACTAGAATGTGAGAGCTCAAAGCAGTACGTACATGATGATTTGCTGCTCCACTTAGAAAATATAATCTAGTCATGTTACTGGTGAAATTATATTTCCTTGTAAGTATCTAGAAAGAGGTGATATCCTTTCAAAAGCTGGACTTGATCCAAAGTCAGAAAGGGTGTCTGCACTCTGGGAGAACCTGCCCTGACTTTGGATGCTGAGCACATGAGTGTCTAAGTCCAACCCATCCACTCATACGTCACATCCTGAACACAGCTTTAGTACTTCCAGGGCCTCTGACATCCCTGCTCCCAGTGATCACACTGGACATCTAATCACGTCACCAATAAGTACAGATGAAGTTGCATGTATTCCAGCTTACTATTAGACTGTCGTTTAACTTCGTAATTAATCACAGAACAACAGAGGCATAGAAAGATAATGGAATTAAGGAAGTTAATTGATTAAATTAAATAAGTTATTCTGATGGATATGTTGATGTACAAGTTTCAGCATTGGTATCCATATGAGAAAGATTTTCAGCATTAAGATTTCATGTCATTGCTGCATTTAGAGGGAAAATCTTCATCTTAGCTTCCATGACATTCATTGGTTGCATGAAGAAAATGAACCGACATCGTATCATATTAATACAATTTGATGTCTTGGTACTCCTGATGGTGTGAGGGAAGAACTTAAGACAAACCAGATCTTCTATTTAGATAGGGATCAGAGGAATATGCTGTGGTAGTTCTTGTCCACTGAGAAATAATTCTTCAAAAATGAGAACAAAACAACCTTCTCTGTGTTGTTGCTTGCCTAGGATGAGTTGGACTAGAGCATTAAATAGTGACCACTGAACTGGAAGTTGCTGAAGTCTGGTCAGTGCACATCACTAGTCCACTCAAAGAGTTTGTTCATCTGCTATTTGCTCTCTGCTGGGCAACTCCATAAATCCAGACAAATCTATGACTGGGAATCCATCCTTTTTGAAATGGCTTGGAAACATGGATTTCAATGACAGCAGAGAATGGAACGCCTCTCCATCAGAAACAGATGCTGTCTTACTTGCGCATAACAGTCACAGCATTTTTGAGGAAAAAAAAAAGATAGTGGGATCACAGAACAATAAATTACATCCATGATATTCTGAAGTCCAAGACATTATTCGAGGAAGCAATTTCTTAAATCACAAAAGTGGATTTATTTCTATATTTATTCATTCTTTTTGCACACTGACTAATAAAGTGTGAGGGCATGTTATAGCGTGAAGAGAAGGATATTGTAAGCCTGAGTTACTCACAGAAGCCATAATACTGCTTTTCACTGGCAGCAAATTTTAATCTCAGAGTCTGAGAAAGGTGATACCCTCTCCCTAGTGGAAAGGGCTCTTCACTGCAAAGACAGGTCACTTACCTTCCTGTAACAGTAGTGCAGTAATTTCAAAAGGACAAAATCAAAACTCTGCACAGACAGCTGTGGTTTCTCCTATCTATTTCCTTTTTTTGAGCAAGTCAATTTCTTAAAAAAAAAAAAAAAAAGTCTTAAAAAAGGAAAAATTAAATTAAAATTTTAGTTTGATGTGTCTTTTTTTTGATTTAACTCTGAATTTAAG
>VXAB01008632.1:70587-185329 GCA_013399175.1 Odontophorus gujanensis | reverse complement strand
TATTTCCTTTTTTTGAGCAAGTCAATTTCTTAAAAAAAAAAAAAAAAGTCTTAGAAAAGGAAATATTAAATTAAAATTCTAGTTTGATGTGTCTTTGTATTGATCTAAATCTGAATTTATGAACTGAATCAATAAAATAAATCTCTTTACAAAGAGATATAAGAAATTATGAAGTTCTGAAAATTTTGATTTCAACAATGTAATGTAAATATACTGTCCAATCCAAACAAAATTAAATGAGACTTTAATTGAAAGGCAATTTCAGCATTAAAAACAATTATATGTAAATATAGCATTAATTTAAGATGAAATTCTTGTTAGAAATGAAACCCAGAGAAATTTGTTTAACTTTCAACTTTTTGTTTTACTTCTCTTTCCTACATAAATGAATCTACATTGAAATTGCTGTTATTTGATTTACATTTAGATAGAACTGAATTTCTGCTGGCAAAGCACACAGCTTGAGCAAAACACTAACAGCTGTTAGGTTGGATGATGTGCACCCACTTTGGTGGAGGCTATTGGCTATTATCAAGTTTTAATTACTCCCAGAAACACTAACATATGTTTAGTGGACAATTTATACTCAAATCTCATTGCCACATGCTCTGATGTTCAGTTATTTACATGAAGAGTGCTTTATTAAAACAAGACATCGGTCATTTTTGAATTGCCATCAAGAGAAAATAAACAAAAAGTGTCAATTCCTGGTGACGTTCATGCAAAAATAATGCAGCCAGCAGGAGCAGGGAGGTGATTGTTCCCCCTATACTCAGCACTGATGAGGCCACACCTCGAGTACTGTGTTCAATTTTGGGCCTCTCATTATAGGGAAGACATTGAGGCTCTGGAGCATTGAATATCATAAAGAGTGGTGAGGCACTGAAACAGGTTGCCCAGGAAGGTGGTGGAGTCACCATCGCTGGTGGTGTTCAAAGACCATGTAGATGTGAAACTTAGGGATATGTATTACTGATCATGGTGGTGATGGGTTGATGGTCGGACTTAGAGGTCTTTTACAACCTCAATGGTTCTACAGTTTTAAGTAAGCTGCTAAGACTGAGAGAAATGGGGCTCTCTCTCACCTGGCGCTGACTAATTACAGCTGAGAATTGTGCAGTGTCTGTGGCACTCAATGGCCATTTTTCAGTGGCAACTAGGACTACAGGAGATGCAAGGCCTACCCCTTTCTCCTTTACAATTCCTGCTACTTTGGGCAAGCTCTGGTCACAAGCAAATCATTTCATAACAGATCTCTTTGAGCTTGGCAGCGCCTTTATTATTCTCCTGCCCATGAATGCCATTTTATATTAAAATTCTTGTCAGCACTAGACAACTGAGTCTCATTTCAACAGGACTTCATTAGTCTAAATTTAACCCCTGTACCCTCTCCTATCACATAACGTATGATAGCACAAAACTATAAAGCATGAGAGACATGTGAACCTGGAAATGGAATTACACTGTCTCAGGGGATTTTGCTCTGCACATACGGCAGTTTATTTGAACATGTGGCCAAAGCCTGCTACTGATTTCACAAATGAATAGCCAACCAGAATCCCCACTGCTGCTGCCTCTGTTCCTCTGCTTCCCTCATTCACCCTTTCCCACCCCAGTGGGTGAAAGGCAAAGTCACAAAAGCACAGTGTGTACTCCTCTGACACCACCTCTTCAGAGCAGTGCTGTTCAATTCACAAAGCAGTTGTGATCACAGACCAGTTGTAGCTGTGCACAGCTGCCTTTTAGCACATTCTAGATGTTGCATTTCTTTTTCTATCAAGTCGTTTGTTTCTTCTGATTGCAACACAGCTCTTAGGGAGAAAGGCGTAAGATGATGTGTAGTAGAGTACGGTTTCAGGAAGACAAAGTTATGGTTAATGTAAGATTTTTCTTCTTATGAAGAAGAAAAAAGCTGAAAAAAAAAAAAGAAAGCAGCATCAGTTTTCCCTTACCTTTTCTCAGTTTTGCTCCTTTTCATCTTTTCTATGACAGAAAGGGAGTCTGAAGGGAGATTGTATTTCACACTGAAAAACCACGTAGCAATACTTACAACCTGCCATCACCTATTCTGCTGTACTTCGTTATCTGCAGCCTGGCACAGCTGCATTTCCTGGTGTGATGAAGTGTTTTGTGTGCAAATGTTTACCTCTCACTGATGATTGCAGAAGGTTCAGTGAACAGAACACAGATATTTTCCTTTCAGTTGTCTCCAGAGAGGAGAGAAGATGTTCATAACTCTGTATACTATTTCCCTGCATTTCTTTTGAATTTCAAACAATACAGTGGATGTCATTTGAAATAAAAAAGAATATTAACCAGCTAGCAGCTGACAAATAGGAGCAAAACGGAGAAATGGTTCCTACCATCCTCTCAGTGCAGGCAAAAAATGACCTCTTTTTCCTCCAGATTCTTGGCAGTTTTGTAACCTCTAGGAAAGTATTTACCCAGAGGACTTTTTTTTTTTTTTTCTAAAATCATGGCTGAAATAAGCTGATTATTCAAGACAGTAGTAACAAAAGTGGAAAATGCAAGATAAGTAGAGAGATGGACAGGGAGAAAACCACAACCCCTGAATAAACTGTGCTCATTTAGTTAATGGGGATGAAAAATGAGGTTAAAAGAGTAGAGTTTCTGATTGTTTGTCAGCTCTGTTGTTTCAAGTCCGAGATTCAGTTATAGAGAGTGGGTGTAGGAAACAGTGTGGGGCAGGAAATGACTATTGCATTAGTGAATGTATATTGAAAATATCAAATATAATAAGAGTGTTGCACTGTTCCTCATCTCACTGCTTTGTGCTATGGCAAACTGATGCTATAATGGCAACTGAACTTCCATCTAAAAAGGTAACAACGAATAAATTACATCTTTAGAGTTGTTCCTTGTATTTGTAATAAGTAAAAGCAACAACGATTTCAATAACTTACGAGAAATGATAAATAATAATGAATTGATAATCATACTTTTCTTTCACTCAAGCAAGTGCCTGTCTGTGTGGGGATTCTTTTTCAATTATCTGCCTCAATCAGATTTGACTTTAACTTGCCTGTTAATCTGTATGTTTCCCTTTGCCCAGAAAAGACATTGCATGAAATGTTATGGGTCAAATCTTTGAATAGTTCGTGTTTCTATTTCTCCTAGGGTGTCCACAGGCAATCCTCAAAGACCCATATGTGACCTCACCTCCTGTCACCATCATAGTGCAGAAGATCAATCCCTGCCTGATGGAGCTCTGCAGGTTTTTTCAGTTGTGCCTCTGTGTTGGCCAAAGAAGACATTCCATAAAGGAAGCCATGAGGTAAAACCTAGCAGCAGTTTCACTTGCTCCTGTCTTCTTAAAAATACTCCACTGTGCGTTTTCCAATCGCAGCTTTCAGTCATCAGTGCTAACTTTTGAGTCCCTAGAGTCATATAATCATGAGGGTTAGAAAAGACCACAAAGATCATCTAGTGCAACCACCAACCCATCACCACCATGCCCACTGAACCATGTCTCTCAGTGCCACATCTCCACACTTCTTGAACACCTCCAGGGACAGTGACTCCACCACCTCCCTGGGCAGCCTGTGCCATTTCTCCTGAGGAGAAATTTTTCCATGGCTACTGGCTGAGTCCCCAGTAGAGCCTCAGGCATTGAGGTGGCTTCCACCAGTCATACTGGGTGAATAGAGCTCAGCTGAATCTCCCCTAGTATCTAATGGCATAGGTGAGGTTAGAATCTAGATTTTTATTTCTATGTTCAGAGAGCAATATTACCAGTACAATGTGCACAGAGCTATGCTTATGAAAGACAACTAGACTGTATTATTCTAATTTTACTTCTTTAGGTACTGTGTTGAATACTACTCCTGGTTCTTGAAAAATGCAAGTTATGTCTGTGAAAAAGTCAAAAGAATTGCTTACTCCCACAGTAAGTATAACAAAATACCTTAGACACCCACAGAGCATTTGATTCTTCTTCAAAGTGTTATCTGATGAAGATTTTTAAAATAACAAAGAAAAATAAACAGACTTATATAACCATGTATGTTTTTTATATTCTCTTTGTAAAACCCATTCTGACTGTGTTATGCTTTTTTCTTCCAGCATTAAAACAGAAATGCCTCAAAAACATCTGTAAATCAGTCTAGAGCACTGAGGAATTTTGCTGCAGTTTGGGGAACGGTGGTGGTGTTAGTAGACTTTTTCACTTCTCAGTGTAAAAAAAATCAGATCAACATATGTTATTTGCAAATATGTGTAACAAGACAAGTTATTAACCAGATGTCAATCTAGAAATCTGTCTTCCTTCAAAGCAATGTGAAAATGGTATGTAAGAACAGCTGCATCTTATACATGCATGGTACCTGCAATAAAAAAGCAACATTGGAATGCTTTTTAAAATTGAGTTTTATAAAGGATTCTTTTATGGTGCATGTAATTTTTTTTTTTTTTTTGCTAGAATAGTATCCAATTAACATAACATAATCAAAGTGAACAAATGTGGAAAAATTTAAAAGCAACGTGAATTACTGAAATATTGAACTGCCCTTGATTTCAAATCAAGAGTCTTCCATTACTTTAGTAACCCATTCAGTACAGAGCTCAGCTAAGGAGATTTTCACACCTCACTGTGTGACACATTTGTGTGAGGTCACCCAGACTTACATGTATCTTACTTACACGTATCTCTGTTGAACTAGAAGATAATCCTAAAAAGACAAAACGAATGGCATCATCCCATATTCTGCTACATTGCAGCAACGTGAGTCTTCAGTCAACTCTAACTACATGATCAAGCCATTAGAATCCAACAAAAGAAGAGTGTTTGCAGTGCAGATGCTATGCACTGATGTTTCACTGAAGATATTTGTGTGTTCAAAGTATGCTTGAGTTATTTGTTACAGTCATTCTTTGCATTAAGTTTTTGGAAATTGAAGAAGACGGACATGGAAAGATGAACATAAGGGAGGGGAGAGAGAACAATGATTGCGACTTTTGTTTTTCAGGTTTTATTTGAAAGAAAATATCAAAAGAAAAAGATTTTCATAAAATCTTTGCTTTGAATTTTTTTTTCTGCTTTTTATATGTTTGACTTGTATCATAGTTCTCCATGCTATTGGAGGCATTTGCATTTGTAAGAAATTGTTAGCTTCTCTATTTGTACTGCAGAAATATGAGTCCTAGGACAGAATGCTAACCTCTGTAGTACAGTAAGCCTGAATAATATCTGACAATGTGTGTTGGTCACAGCTATCTCCATTTTAAGGTCCTGGAAAGGGTTGAGAATTAATACCCTGTGTTCATGGGGAGAGAATTAGCAGGTGCCTCACAGCAGTGTGTGTCTTGTGAAAAGATAATATCACATGTCCTGAAGGACAACTTTCTTGTCACAGTTGTTCAAGACTTACTGCTTTGTTTGCCAAAAAGGAAAATAAAAAAATAATGAGTGAAAAAAAAAAAAAACACTACTAAATAAAAGAAAGAATAAAAGCCAAGACTTCACTGAAAAAAAAAAAAGAAATGAGCACATTAGCAACCCTTACGGAAAGAAAATATTTTTTTTCCGTATAGTAGGACCTTCAGTCCTACAAAGCCTCAGTGCATAGCTTTGAGAGAAGTCTATACATTATGGTGGCATGTGAGTAAATCACTATCCACACTGACTGGGACCTGTTTTGTCGTCAGTTTCAACATCAGCCTTCTGCTGACATTCAGAGCAGATGAACTGACCTTCACCATAATCACATATCTGAGACAAACAACAGTTCAGCTTCAGTTATGGCATCTTTGAAAGGTGTATGTGTCTGTACTTGGCAGAAAGCACACCTACCTGAGGAAGGAAAGCCTGCCCCAAAGATCATGGACTCACCCTTACCCTGGATTTCATTCAGCTATGGATTGGAGCCACTGTGGATAGACAAGAGCAGACTTCTCAACCCTAAGGAATGTCAGTGTTTAGAGCTGTATAAATTTTCACTCATCTTTCATCACTGAACACCACCTCTTACTAAGCTATTAAAGCCATATTCACAAGCCCCAGAGATTTTGTGATTAATAACAATGAGATGACTGTTATTTAATTACAGCCACGGAGTATTAGGGCAAGTTACTATACGGTGAGTGCACCTGCAGAAAAGACCTCTCAGTATAGATCCTTTACATGGCTGAAGCTATATTACTCTGCTTGTATTATGAATCTCAGGAACTTCGTGGGAGGATTAATTAATAAATGTTGAAGTGGGTTTGATAAGGGAACTGATCACATGGGTGAGGGTATATACCCAGTGGGTATAAATCACTTAGTACTAACTTTGCTGAAATCCACTTGTTTTACATCCAACTGCTTTCGAATAATATCCCTCAAGGTAAGCTTTTCTAGATGTACTCTATCATACAGGAGGACTAAGGAAGAAAATGTAGGGAAAAGTTATTCTGGATTGCAGAGTGGTAGAGTGAAGTGTAGGTATGAAGTTTCAACTGATAGAGTATAAATACATATAGATCTTATATTTCTAACCTCGCTTTTTGATGAAATATTGCAAGATTTTTAAATGATGTTATATTTGAGGAAAAAGATAATCAACAGTAGGTATATGTTTGAAAATTGATAATAAATGCATGTTTATTTACCTGTAAAAAATCTGCACTTGACTTAGATAATCATTTTAAATTAGGATAAATGGACTTAAACCTTCTATGGCAATTTGAGGAGCCCGTTGACTTAAATCAGTACTGAAATAATTATTGTTAATCATGTTCATAGAGAGGTTTGATGAAATGTGTAGCATATATAAGACCAATCTTTGATGCAATATGTCCACTTACTATGACAAGAGAAGAAATTGTGCTGCATTAAATAGATATATGACCAGGCAACAAAAGAATGATTTTCTGATTTTTTGAAGTTAATGGCTTCCTACAATAAAAGTAAAGTAATAACATTCTGCCTAACATTTCACTTAACTCATCAGGCACATCAGTCTGCTGTGTAGCTTTTCCTTGTATTTGGATCAAATAAAAAATGATTGGAATTCTTCTGATGTCTGTGTTCATGGTGTTGCACAGTGGTAAGTCACAATTTATTTTTGTGGTTATTTTGCATTTGTGACTAAATAGCGTTTTAAGTGTATGCATTTTGACTCTAGAAGTACACATTTAACCCTTCAAACTTTGTTATTCAGCACCCAAATGCACTAAAATAAATAAGTGTTAACTACAGGGCAGTTATAAAACATATTTTTTCTCAGGACATGTTGTGAAGCAAGAAACATTTAGTGGTGCTAATAAATATAATTAAAATAATAATAATAATTAAAAAAGCATCTTACCTTCTGCTTGCATTTGAGATCTTTAGATTTCCAAAAATTACAAAAATCTAAATTCTACTCATCAAAGAAGTATATTACCTAAATTCTCCAAACCATTAAGTGGGTCCTCAAGTTCCTTGAATTTTTATTTAGAATATTTTCTTTTTTAATACGTGTAACTATTTACATCTAGTTGTCACAGGATGAATGAGCTTCCAATGATCCAGTGACAGGGACAGGCAGTATTATAAATTTCTACAATCCCTACACTGTGTGTGAAAGTCATTATGAGTAATGATTTGCTACTGAAGAGAAGCATTTTTTGAGCATTTCTGGTTGTTCCATGAGATTATTTTTGAGGAGAAAAGAAATCTGAACACCTTGGCATACACAAAATTCTGCACTGACCTACTTCATACCTTTTCATCTCTTATAAAGAGTCACACGCATTCCAAGTCAGTAAATTAACTAGTTTAGTGCAAAATACATGGGGAAATTCTATTAGTGAAACTTAGCATTAAGACTCCTAGCATATGAACAGGAATCAGTAAGGATATCAGCATACTCCCACTTCATCGATAGGGAATGCCAAAGCAGCAATATATATTGATAGCAACCAGTATACACAGAAATATCTGTGCACTCAGAGATTTTTCTGACATAATGAAGACAATTTTCCCAAGGCCTTTTGGTTTTTACATTGTTTTCCTCCATCTGAGCACAGACAAAGCACGAAGATTTGAAATGTTACCCTAGGCCAGCTGGGGCTTCAGGAAGGATTATTGATTTAGAGTTATGTGGGATCCACTTTGCTCATCTCTACTTTGAGACTGAAACTGGTGTCAGTGCTGGAACTACTATTTACATGAGGAGCTAATGGGATTTCCCTTGAAGAAATCAAATCATTTGGATTTGCTCTGACATTTCCTAATGTTTGTGCCTCCTGAATATTATAATGGCTGCATTCATGCCCGATATAATGGCATTTTAATTAGATGTGACTGCAAAAACAATCAGAGATGCGGTTATTTTTTTTTTTATGGGCTTTTTTGAGACAACATTTCTGAAAAACATTCTCAGTAGCAACATCACAGACATAGCCCTTGCATATAAATGATGAAAAAATCCTGTGGGTAAGGCATACAGCTGTAAATCTCATGGGCTGATGTACTACACCAGTCTCCTCAGGACACATGCCAAGTAATTTAGCAGGTTGTAGAGAAAGGTGAGAGAAGCTGACTCTCTCAGGGTGTTCTGCAATTTAAAAGATTGATTTGTGTAGCACAGTGTTTCACTGACTAGGTAGGGAGTGAGGCAGGAACATTAGCCCCAAAAGGCATGATAGAAAAAGGAGTGAATGATCAATTCAGAAAATATTTACTTATTGTCCCCACACCACAATTTAAATAAATTAAGCAATTTTGTTAGTAAATATTGATTTGTTGATCTTGACTTGCTGACAATTAGAAATACCGTTTTTAGCAATGGAAGGATTAGAAAATCTAAATCCTTTCCAAACCATTGACCCTGTGGTAGAGATGTTTCTCAAGGGGAGCTTCAGATGTCTGCGTGTAATTGGGTCTGTGTAAATTAAGTTTGCTGAGAAGAACTACATGCAAATGAAGAATACTAAAAGAATTTCATCTCCCAGCAGTTCTGTAACATGACTTTATAAACTCCCTTCTCTGTCTCATTCAAGTCGATAGAATTTTCATGTTTTCCAAAATATTGCCAAAAGGGCCTAATGATCAACAGATAGGCATCAACAGACCCTCTGTTTGAGTCATGAAAGTGTGCAGTGTTTCAAAATCAAGCTCTAGACACACTCGATAGAACATGGCTTCAGAATAGGATGTTTGCCACTGTAGAGGAAATACAGGTTTGAAGTCAAAAAGTAAGGGGAAGCTTTTCTTTATAAGCATGGCTTAACATATATATAAATATACAGCATTAAATGCTATTCATTTGCTCAGCACATTATTCTTTTTGAGTTTGAATACATTGTAGCTTCAATAAGCTTGTTCCAGTTCTGTGATACCAGGAGGACTTTTCTGCTCTGAGGAAAGCAGTCTCTTCCTCTCTGTCTCTTCCATTTTGCTGGCATGAGGGACAGTTTTGCTCTTCATCTGAAAGATTTTCATTAGGGCAAAGATATTCAGGGAAACCATAACAGTAAGGGGAAGCACCTTTTCCTACATCCTTCAGTCTCATGTTCTGCCATTAAACTTGATAAATGTATTTCTGAAGGCATAGTGGGTACATCCAGGGATACCTTGTTCACTCCAAAGTAGTGATCAACTTCAACTTCTCTTCTGGAGAGGATTCTTTAATATAATCTTGAAAAAAAATAAAAAATTGGATGATCTTATTTTTTTCCTACATCTTTTGTTAATCTTCACATTAAATCTTACATATAAAACATCCAGTACTCATCTTCCCTCCGTTACAGCTATATTTATTGCAGAAAAATGCAACACACTAGCAAGATAATTGTCAGCTCTTCCCCGGAGTTTTTTTTGCAGAAAATGCCTGTTATTCTGAGAGAGAATCTGTGCCGTGATTTTAACTTTACTTGTTTTCTTTAATCTGTAGATTCTCAAGCCAAGAAAAACTCTTGACAATATCTATAATGAAAAGTCTAGTTGAAATAAATTGAAAACAACACATTTTCTCCTAAAAACACAAAGAGTACAAAGAAGGAAAATATGCAGGACGGGCAAGAACAAGTTCTAAGTCAGGATATGACAAATGGAAAAGCAAGTGTGGAAACTGTGAAGTGGCACCTTCAAAAGGAAAAAATACAATCGTTAACTTTAGGGGAAAAATAGCTGTTCTCAGAGCAAATCCATAGCCATAGGAAGACACAATGAATGAGGACTCAGCAAAACAAATCTGAGGCTTCAGCTCTTATGATCATGTCTGTCCTTTCTATGTTTAGCAAACATCATTCTGATAGATCATCAGTCCAACCTGTTGGTAACTGAACAGCAAAGGTTTGAAAAAGGTGGAGGTGGAACTAAATAGTAAATCCTGATGCATCCTGTTGGAACAGCAAAAGGAAACATGATGTATCTGATACAGAAGCTATCTCACTGCCTATAGAGTAACACTCTGAGAGATGCTACAGAGCAAATAAATCAGCTGCTGACTTTTCCACAACCCAGGCCCAAATCAAACTGAGCCCCATCCACAAGACTTTGAGGGCTTCCCCTGAGTTTGAGTGCTGGGGTCACAGCTGGAAGGATATATGTACAGAGGCGCACAGAGAAAGTGATATAGGAACCAAAGAGGCTGGGACTCAGTGGGATAGCAAGCAGAGATGTTTACACAAACATTCTGACTTCCAACAGAAGAAAAGCAAAGGGTTACAAAATAGAAAAGGAACATCTAGGGCAATGCAATCTTTTGGACAACTACAGCAGTTTTACATGATTCTAATCAGTGTGTTGTTTTATTCAGAAGAGCAAAGGAATACAAAGATTAGTATACCCTCACCAGCAGTTAGAGACTGATTATTAAGTTGAAGCCAGTGAGACTTATCGGAATATTTCTGAGTGTGAATGTAACTAAGCATTTCACTGCTTTTCTAAATCAGCTTGCTAAGGTATTCGATATGCATGCAATGTATGCATCATAATGTATACATTATTTTGTTTTCAATTTTAAAATCTCTTTTCTTCTCAAATCTGTTTGCTGAAGTAGGTGGCCAAGAATTGGAGCCACCAGCATTTCTGCCAGAGCTTCTTAACACACCTGAAAGAATCTTAAGTAAGAACACTTTAAGCTTTACTTTCTATGGTATAGCATTGCAGTGTTGAATGACTCATACTCCAAAACATTGCGTGGAAGCACGCAGTTAGCAAATATCTTGTAATTCTTATCTCCAAGAGTTTTAACAACAGAAGCATGGCAAGAAACAGTCTCAGAGCCATTCTCGTCATCTACATTTTTAAAAAATATTTTTGTTTTGTTCATCTAGACAATGCCACATTCTTCAATGGAGTCTTTCAAAATGTGGAAAGCGTTGCATTATTTTTTGGTAAGTATGTGTTCCACTTGTACTTCTGCTGTGGAATATGCTTGTAGGTATACTGAAATGGAACAGGAATGTTGAAACTGTAGGTTTCTCAAAGACTGCTATAATCCTAAATGCTCCCTAGTGCTGAGCACTATTCAGTGCCCCCATGTTACTGTGCTGCTTACTTTAGGCTTTGCTTTCACACTGCCATCACCCACGTGTGACCCATGCTTGGCTAACCTCAGCTCATGGTTCTCTTTGCAGATTGTCTGGGTTCTCGCTTTACGTGGCTACAGTCCATCTTCACAAACTTCCCTGCTTTGCTCAACTTTGTGAACAAAATGAAGTGTGTCAGTGGCTTTTGTCCCAGAGATTTTGAAGACTATGGCTGCTCCTGTCGATTTGAAATGGAAGGGCTCCCTGTGGATGAAGCTGATGAGTAAGCCTTGTCCGTGAGATTATCCATGATTTTAGTGGGCATGGTAGTGATGAGTTGACGGTTGGACTAGATGATCTTAGTTTTCTTCTCCAACATTTATTACTCCATTCCATGATCTCCTGCCTCTGCCAGCTGGCTGGCAGTGCCTTAGTGATCTGATGACTTGAAGCCTGTATGATTTAAAGGTAATTCTACAACTATAGAAGATCTATTTAGAGGGCAAGTCATGCACAGCTCAGATCTGTGTAATCGTCACTCACATGCAACCCAAACATCTGACATGACCTACAGAAATCATCTCTAGCTATAGATTGTCGGCCTTGCCCTGTGTTGAACTAATGAGTGCAATCTTTTTGTTGAGCTGCCACCCAGCACCAGTCACTCCCCTTACTGCAAGTACTGGAAACATGAAGTTGAAGTGATCATAACCTGTAGCATGTGATCATCTAGTTGTTTCTTTTTTCCCAATCCTGGTGGCACTGCTGGTTTAAACTGGTTGTGAAGAATGACCACTAATGCAGTAGAGTAAGAAAATGCCATACTCAGCTCCTTGGCACTGCTTAACAGATGTCTCTAAATTCTGAACAGAATTCATGAACAAAACCTAGTTCATTTTTGTTTGTTCTGAGGAACTATCTCAGCCTGAAATTGTACTCCTGTGCTAGAAGTTTGAGGATCTGTTAATGAGATGGGAGAATGTCAATCTGAACTCCTCCATGGATTTACAGCCTTACCAAAGTGCTAGAATTGGGAATCTGAATAATACACCAATAATATAGGCACGCAGTGGATGCTAACAGAAATGTTGGCATCTGCGGGGATCAAGGCATCAAAAGAATCAGGCTACAGTGAAGTATGACTTCTAGTGGTGGCTGCAGTGTTAAGTAAATCTTACTCTGAATATCTATATACGTTCTGGAGATGACAAACTGGAGCATCTGGGTACAGAGAAGAGCAGTACAGCTCAATGGCTCTTCCCACTACCATCTTCAGAGAGATACTGCTCCAGATTCTGACTGGGTTAGTGAGAAAAAATGTAGCAGCAGGACAGGGCAAGCAAATGGCTATTCATGCTATTCACATTTGCCAGTGAGAGGTAGGGAAAGAAATTCAAAAACAATCAAGATGCATGCATATCAAGATAGAAAAATAATTATTTCCAACAGCACAGTGAAAGAATTCTTTGAGTGAAGATAGAAATGGCTCAGAAAGGGCTGATGCCTGTAGCTAGACAGAAGTTAGTCTATCCACTTTCCAGTGTAGGATGCCTGGGAGAACAGAGATTTAACTGCTGCTGGAAAAAAGCCATGGGACTTCTCATGAAAGGTTTTCTGAATAAACATGATGACATTCTGAAATGAGAACTCTAAGCAATTCAGTGAACTGATACTCAAGGAGCTGAGCATCTGGGCTTTTGCTTCACTCATCTTCATTTTAATCCAGGGCAGCACAAACACAGAAAGCGCATAGAGGCATTAGCAGTCCCCTGATGAGATTTCCCTAGGAGAATGGGATCTCCACCTGAGTTTGCAGTAAACGTTGACTGATGATTGCTTTGCCACTGACACAGACATGCTCTTCATTCAAGAGGTTGTCCAAAAAGGAGGCTACTACTTGTCTTTCTGAGAGGTGATTCTCACAGTGTTGCATTTTCCCCCCCCACTATTTTCCATTCTCAGAAACTAGTTTTGCAAATCTTGAATTTGACACTGCAACTGTCATCCAGTAAACAAGGATGAACATCCCATTATAGGTATTTCCCTGGGATATTAGTTTTTGCTCACAAATTCAACCTTTCTTGATTTCCCAAAGTAGCTAATTGGCACATCTAAATTAAGAGTCTGTTCTGCCTTCTTGGTCCATCGGGAAAGAGAAACTTATTGAGTGGACAATGCCTTTGCCTTGACTGCAAATAACCTGAATGCTATTTACTCCTACTTTTGTTCAGCACCTTTCTGCAGTCACCTCAACCCAGTTACAGCAGAGAGCAAGACCACAAACAGGCAGTGGATATACTGAAGTCCAAAACACTGGGCTTTGAGATATCATCAGATTAATAATTTCCTTTCTTCCTTGGATTATTTTTTCGTGTTCCCTGGGAAATCAAACGCATAAAGAAGTATGAAATGAAAACCACTTTATCCTCTATCTAAAATGCAGGAGGCCCAGCCATTAGTTGTCCACCTCATGTAGAATCTTCCCTCAGTTAAACACCATCCAAAGCCCAAAGGGTGATGCTATTTATGAGCTCTTCTCTGCTGCTGGCAGCCTGAGCAAATCTCATTGCTGATGTCTTTCACTGAGTCAGAAGTTCGATTGTGGTTAGGCCTTGGACTACTTCCTTAATTGTTAGGAAAATTACATATTCTAGTGATTAACTATTAATGTATTAAGTGATTAAGTATTAAATGCTTGCTAAATACAGGAAGTGAGAAAGTGGCTGCATAGCCTAGGAGTGAGTCTGAAGTGCGTATGCAGGATTGTGGTTGATGTGTAAAACATACTCATTACATCCTTGACAAAAAATTGCTCCTCCTGTTCCAGGAGAAGGAGCAGGTATCTAAAGGGGGGCTGTAAGAAGGAATTGGACAGGCTCTTCAGCTGAGTCTGATGTGATAAGACAAGGGTAAGTGGTTTCAAATTAAAAGGAAGGGAGATTTAGAATGGATATAAGGATAAAGTGGGGTGAGGCACCGGAACGTGTTGCCCAGAGGGGTGATGGATCCTTGAAGACACTCAAGGTCAGGTTGGATGGGGCTCTAAGCAACCTTATTCAGCTATAGGTGTCCCTGTTTTTGGCAGGGGATTTGGACCAGATGGCCTTTAATGGTCCCTTCCAATTCAAATGATTCTATGACTCTGATTCTATGAAAACATCACATATGTTCATAAGAGTCCCAGTGAGACAATGGTTCACAAGGTACTGCAGAAACATTTACCCTCCAAGAGTGCTGGGTGCAGCACAGTTCAACACATTTACATTGAGACAACTTATATCAGGGCTGGATCCAAGAACTGAGCGGTGAGATTTTGCTTGGCAGTGGTCTGTGGGAGATCTTCAGTCACTGGCAGTGCATTTCTTACTGAAACTGCCTGTAGTGTTCTTGTCCCTCAGGCAGGAGGGATGCAAGCAGGATTTCCCATGACTTGGAGACCTGCTCCCACCACTGAGCTCTGCATCTAAGTGCAATTATCCCACCAGACCGATTTAGAGAAAATCTATACTCAGCCTTTCTTTTGTCTGTGGTCCACATAAGGGCCCTCTTTCTTCTTTGGCACCTTTTGCATTCTTGTAAAGGAATGAGCACTGAAGTTTGATCTTGAATGGAAAGGAAAACAAATTCACTGAACTTTGTGCTATTCATGCTTTAAAGATGCTGTTTTCAGCACCGCAAATGCTATGAAGAAGCAATGGAGATGGAGTGTATATGGGACCCATCAAAAATTTCTACAGATGTCACCTGCTCTGTGGAAAACCTGACCTGTGGTAAGATTAACTTGTCACAAGAACAGAATTCTGGAGTCCACTGTGGCCTATCTACCAAAAGTCATATATAAGCTAAGGAGAAACCATCCCTGTATGTGGATTATTGAGGAATTAAGTATTCCATTCAAGGATGAATGGGAATAAGAATACACAGAGATATGAAAGTCCAGCTTGGCAGGAGAATGGAAGTCCAGTAGCTAGAAATTTGTCAGGGCTCTTCTAATATGCAGCCTCCAGATGAGGTTTTAAGACTTACCTGACTTTGCAGGACCACTTAGTATTGCTTGAAATATCTCCATGTATTGGGAATGGAGATGATGCTCAGGAATTACTTGAAAAGAAGGTTCCTTTCTGAAGCTTCAAGACCTGATTTTTACGTTTTGAGGGATCTAATTCTGTGTTCACAAGGTCCCATATATTCAAATAGGACTGTATCACTAGTGGGCAGAGATCTTGCTGTTCTAACAGGAGCTTGTTGAGTGTGGAGTTCCTCCAGTCAATTTTAATATCACTTTTCTCCCACGATTGGCTTCTGGAAAGTATTGTGTTCTAGAATATAACTTGGGGTTGTCAGCAAAGAAGAGTAGCATCCCCAAACCAAGAACTTCATAGCTTGTACAGAACTGAGCCAATTTCCACTTCTTATTTCAAATGGAAACCATTTTTGCCAGTCTGGCATACCTTTTGCATACCTGAACATGAACAGTATTTTTTTTTCTCTCTTTCCCTACTTAATCAGAAAGCGTTTTGTTCAAACTGAAATAAGAAAGAAAAACAAAATGAATAGATATTGAATATCAAAAATGGAAAAGAAGTGTAAGAGCTCTGAAAGTTCGATATTTTTGGAAGCTCTGAAAGGTAGAAGGATTTGAAGTGGGATAGAGAAACTTATTTCCTTTATAAAGCACAAAACACATCCTGTGTGAGAGATTTGGCTCGTGGACTGTGACTTCCTGGGGTTAGGTGGAATATTTAATCAGGTTTGCAAAATGCTACACTCAGCATCAGATGGCTTAAGTTTTCCATGGAAAAATCAGATGTAGCAAAGACCCACTCTGAGCTCTTCACTGCTCTGTAGAAGGAACCAGGCTCCAGAGCCATTGCCAGCTCTGTCAGGTTACAAACTGTGGGACTACAAAACTTGAACGTATTTAACCTGAAGAATCATGGTATAAATAGACATGCACTAATGAAGATAGACATAAATCTTACAGGGAGGAAAAGCAAGCCAGGGGAAAAAAGATATTTCAATAGCGCTTTGTTTGGATTTTTTGTTTAATTTGCAGAAAATGAGGATCCCTGTGAACAGTTCCTCTGCACTTGTGACAAAGATGCCATTGAATGTTTTGGGAACGCTCACATTAACTCTTCCCTGAATGGCCTGGATGTCTCCTCCTGTCCGTCTCTGGTTACAGGTAACAATCTGGATCTGTCCAACAGCCCCTTCTGCTGGATTTTCTTTTGGCATCGAGTCTGACCCAGGGTGAATGGAGCAGTAGCTGGGTGGTTTCCTGCACTAAATCTGAGAGTCTGTCCTATTCTCCACTTACTTCTATTCAAATGAAAACCAAGAGAGAAGAAGGCAGGCTAATTGCTGTCCTGGAACAAGGCCAGGAGAGGTTACCAAGATGACGAGGAGAAGGAGCACCTGCTGAAAGAGGAGAGGGATCAGGGTGTCTCATTGTTCTCCTCTTCTTTGTGGGGTTGTGCAGAGATGAAGGAACCAGACTCTTCTTGGAGAGGCATGGGGACAGGACAAGAGGCAAGAGATGCAGCTGCAACAGGGAAAGTCCAGTTAGACAAGGGGATTTATTTGTTGCTTATTTTTTGTTTTCAGGAGGCACCTGCAGAGCTGAGTGAGTGGGTGCTGCTTAGGGTGACTGGCAACCTACCGAGGTCACCGGTGGGAATGCTAAACTTACAGTATTAAATCCTGAAAAAAGAAACTGGAAGGGAAAATTAGACCCATTCTGCTCTGCTGCTTGGTTTTCAACTTGGAAAGAAAAATCCCGTATAAAGAAGAAGGGTGTCTTCACTGTCATACACTGATCTGTGTGCTCTGTAGCTGAAATTACAGTCTGATAAGAATGAATGCCTTTCCTGTGGGAACAGTACTGGATTAGGAAGTTAATCCACAGGGTCTGCAATCAGAACATGGCAGAGGGAGGACCTGCACCAATGTTCAACATGGGCAAGTGTGGAGTCTTGCACCTGGTGAGGAGTAACTACATGCATCAGTACAGGTTAGGGGCTGACCTGCTGAACAGAATCTCTGTGGAGAAGGACTTGGGGATCATGGTGGACAACAGGTTGGCCAGCAGTGTGCCCTGGTGGCCAAGAAGGCCAATGGTATCTTGGGGTGCATTAAAAAGAGTGTGGCCAGCAGGCTGAGGGAGGTGTTACTCCCCCCTCTACTCTGACCTGGTGAAGCCACATCTGGAGTACTGTTTTCAGTGATGCCCAGTGACAGGACGAGGGACAATGGGCACAAACTGGAAGACAGGAAGTTCTAACCAAATGTGAGGAAAAACTTCTTACCTTTGCGGGTGACAGAGCACTGGCACAGGCTGCCCAGAGAGGTGGTGGAATCTCCTTCTCTGGAGATAGTCAGAATCCACCCGGACACTTTCCTGTGCAGCCTCCCCTGGGGAACCTGCTGTGGTGGGGAGCTGGACTCGATGATTTTCAGAGGTCCCTTCCAGCCCCTACAGTTCTCTCTGAATCTATGACTCTAAAGCTGGGTCAGATGTGAAAAAGCACTGCTAGTTTTTCTGATCCCTTCACCTGTATTGGCACACCTCAGTGCTAAGAACAGATACATGATTTTAGGGCTCTGCATGTGTATATCCCTTCATAAAGAGCTCAAGGGAGGAGAAAATGGCACAGCAAAATTTGTGTCAGTGCCAGCAAAATGCTTTGTGTAAGCCAAAAATCTTTCACTGGGATCAGGTGCCTCTAATATAGGGTATGGCAGCTCCAACACGTTACAAATGAAAGGGAAATTGTTATGTGCTAACAGGAAAAACATGCTGCTTTTACCCCTGCTGATAAATAGAGACTCCACCTTAGCTCACTGAATACATCTAATAATTTTAGGCTCCTGATAATATTTATTATGGGAAAATTTAAAACTTTTGAATGAATCATTTTTATTTGGCATTTGCTCATGCAATTATCTTTCTGTGTAGCTGTTCTGTCCAGTTTAGGCTTTGGAAAAAAAGCAGCAACATGACAAGGCTATCAGATAAATTTCTAGGAAAAGTAATTTGACAGATTCTTTATTACAGAGAAAATTTGAATAGTTTCTAAACCTTTCCCTTAATAGGAATAAATGCAGTGAACTCCTGGTTTGTTGCACTATAGAGTTTAAATGTTAACTTTAGTCTACAGGCTGTAGTTTGTAAGAGAGCTTTCTCCTTTTCAGAAACTACCAGCAAGAGAGGGCTGACAACACTCCACACAGGGGGTATGTCTTCAGCTCTTGTGATTTTCTTGACTGAGTATATTGAATCAAGAAGAATATGTGCATTGAGAAAAAGAACATGAATATTCTGGAAGATAGAAATTCCCTTTTGAGAAGCAAAGATAATTTTTAGCAAGATATCAAAATATGAAAGAAAGAACTGATAAAACACTGCTTTTGTGACGAGGTATTACTGAGAAGCTTAGGAAAATTTCAGCCAAATGACTCATTTTTCAAAGGACTGAAAAAGAAAACCTGAATCTCATTTAGAAACAATGCAAGAATAAACACACTGAAAGCATTTAAAAATATTTTCAGATGAGTTCTTTGCTGTTTGCATGGATATTTTGGGCTCTGCTTCAGCAAGATTCCTAGCAAAGCACCTAAACTGAAGCATAGAAGTTTTAGCTCTAAACACTAACTCTTATCCTTAAGGGATACTTACAGGATGCTTATTGTTGATCACTTTTCTAGTTTAGACTGAAACAGTGATAGAAACTGAGGGCTTTTTATTAATAACACTGTACATTGCTGTGTAGGATTTGATGTCTGTGGTCAATAAACACTAAGGAAGTATTCTAATACTTAAGTTAACTACCTATAAATAGGCTAGTTTTTACTATATTTTAACATATTTATATAAAAACCCCATAAAAAGTACAGCAGTGATAATATTTTGGAGATAAGTTTTGATCTGCTGCTCTGACCAAGCTCCCGTCTGTGAGCATTCTAAGCTATGACTCTCTTTGGAGCAAGAATGCTTTTCTTTTTGCAGAGTTTTTTCATCATGGGACTGAGAAAACAGAGGCTGTGACATCATCTGTGGAAGAAGGTTTGTAACTTACATTGCAAGATGCGCTGTTTTCAGCTCCCAAAGCTGGAAGTATGAAATAAAAGAACAAGCTGTTGTCTTACAGACCTTCTAAGGGGACTGCTATAACAGTAGATATGATTTGGTTATCATATTCAAGACCAAAAGAGAACGTGCAGTATTTCAGCTTGTGTGATCCATGTGCTTAACCACCAAGATTTCCAAGGACTGAGACTGGGGAGAACTCTCCAGCAAAACCTGTTTTCATCAAAACAGACTTCTTGGGAAAGAGAAGGTGTGGCAGGGGTGTCCAGCAGAGACATGCTGAGTGGGTCCCCACCACCATACCCTCAGGTGGTTGAACATTTATTATTTTTGAAGAGACATTTAATTTGAGATGAAGCTGTAGTTCTGTGCAGTATTTGTACATCTGTATTAATCTTCTATATCCCGACACAGACTGCAAATGTAGTAGAGTCACCATCCGTGCAGGTGTTCAAGAAACGTGTAAATGTGGCACTGAGTGGGGAATGGGTCGATGGTTGGACTAGAAGATCTTAGTGGTCTTTTCCAACCTGGATGATTCTTTGACCACAATTCCATGAAATATTTGGAGAACCACTTCAATTGAATTAGTTATCTACACATTTAAACCCAAAGAGCTTCACCGCTGTCTGCTATGGGAACTTCATTAAGCCGAAGTGAGACAACACTCAGAAATTCATTTGAAAGCAAACAAATTCTTTCTTACATCACACCATACAACACACAAAAAGATGCAGAGATGAATTTTGGGATCATCTGATTGCTCTTTGAAGCAAAATGCTTCTGATAAATGAACATCGGTGTAAAAAGTACAGCAATAAATTAGATTATGGAAGGATTCAGTTGGCAGCTGCCCATTCACTTTTTACTTTCATCACAGTCACACACAATGTGTTCACAAGGAATTTGGCATCTGTGCACAATAGTGAGATTTTGCACCTAGTTCTCTTCACTGTAGCCTGTCAAATGAATTTAATATGGAATTTTCTGCTTCAGTTCTATTTGTGTTGCTTCTTTATAGCACCTCATCTGAGTGTACTAATGAGGTTATTTTATGAGCATCACTTTGTCTATAATTATTAGTGTTATGCATCAAAAATCAGGCAATCTCCATACATGGGTCTTTCCTCCTGTGCCGAAGAACCTGTTCTGATGGCTTGGAGTCAAGTGACTGAGAGGACTTGGAGGTGATCTTGATGATTCTTATGGGTCCCTTCCAACTTGGGGTGTTCTATGAGTCTATGGCTTCTCCTAAGAGTCTGTGTGACAACTTGTCTGAGTTTACATTTTCTGTCTTCAACAGTGATCTCTTTTGAGCCCAGTGAGATGGCCCTGGGGACTTCCAGTGCTAGAGGTAAGAGCCTGGTTGTACTTTGATGGTGAATCAGGCCATCCTGACTCCAGCTGATAGCAGGTTTTATTTTATTAAGCATTATTTCTGGGATTTCTGGGTAATACCTGTAGTTCTGCTGGCCTGCACATCCTTGAGCAAAGCACTTTGTTTCTTCTAATTACTCTCTTTATAAAGCAAAGCTAAAAGTGATGTTTGGTTAAGCTTTCTAATGCTCTCCATAAAAGCCACTCCAAACATGCACTGCAGAAATGCAGAAGATACTTCACTACCACAATGCTCTGCTTTCTGTCCAGCTGTCACTAGGGGTACTGAGTTATGCCTTGGTCTTCTCCCACTCCCTCAGTAAAAGGTCAGCGTTTCTGGGCTTTTCCTCTCCTTTGGCACAGCAATTCTCATTCCGTATCTAAAAGCATAACAGTTAAGAATCTGCGCACAGTGAGGACAGGGCTGCTGAGGAATTGGAGTTAGACAGGAGTAAAATCACAGATATTATTTCAGAGTTATTTGCTATCCACTGCCTCCAGCCACTCATCTTGTATGCCTCATGCAAGTATGTGTGAAAATCTCTTTACATCAGTTTTTCTGATATAATGGTTGATCCTTTAAATTACATTCATAGCATTTGCAGCCAGAAGGGTTCATTTTCATTTTACCTCCTCCTTTAGTATACAGAATTTCATGGAACTCTTTCCCAGATAAAAGTTATTTCACATTTTTACCATTATCATTTCTATGAGAACATTCAAACCAGTGAGTACATCTAAAAGCAGTGGAGTTCCATAGCAGACTTGAAGTTGCCAGTGTCTCCTTCATGTGAAAATGATCATTCAGGAAGAGTTAAATGCACAAAATTGTCCAATGACCGCATAAAGTGAGAAGGAAGGAGCCATTTTTTGACTCATATCACACTGTCTGGGTAATATCCACGTCTCCCACCTCAATACAGAAATAAGGCATTGCAATAATAAGCTCCGCTCAGAAATGTTCTCCTCCATTAACTTGAATGTATCAGAAATTGTGTGCGTTGTGTTGGAGGTCTGCATGGCTGCTAGAAGATTATCTGTGATATCTGTTCTTAGCAAACTGCAGAATATTCCAAACTCCAGTTATATTATCTGCACCTAGCAGGAGTCGCTTTCATTTCAATACATCACTGTCAAATGAAGAGACATAAAATGTGCACCTTGCTGAGCTGTGAGACTAGCGTGCTGCTATTCATCCCTTCCTGCAGCCTTTCATGGTCTTCAGCTTTCATTCTTTTTATCCATTCTTTTATGCTAAGACAGGTTATTTCCAGTGTATGCCAGAAACAGAACTTCAGAGGGATTAACTTAATGAATTTGACTGGAATCCAATTAATTAGTTCAGTCCAGCAATTTGAAAGGAAAGGCTTTCAAAATGTGGAAACTATGCACACAGTCCCTTTGAAAACAAAGTATTTTACTTCTGAAGTGCAATATCCTTTGCACTGATATTTAGGAAAAATGAAGCCATTCGAAAATACTGTTTTCATTTATTTATATAAAAAGTGAAAGGTAAAAAGAAAAAAAAAACCAGAATTAAAATATGGATAAGTAATATCCAAATTCATCAAACATTTCCAGCCAATGATATAGTTTCAGATCAACAAAAAAAAATAAAGAAAAACTATTTCTAGGAAAAAGAACTTCTATAAAATGATGTGTCTATTCAACTCATTTTCCCCTTGACATTTCCTTGTGGATGTAAAGAAGGAAATCCTACAGTTGCACAGCTCTGCATCATTCAAGCAATATCACTAGTGTTGCTGTTATTTTTGGTACTCGTTAGTAACTGGTAGTGTTTTTTAGCAGTTTACTCAGACAACGTCTCGTATTATTCCTCTTATCCTTCCTCTCTCAGTGTGGCCAACTAATCAGCACCCAACCTTATTTTTACTACCAGGCACATCTCCATACCTTGGTATGCAACATAAATGTAAAAACAAAGAAATGAGGAAAAGAACAAAACTCCTACCAGTTACACTGGTCACATTTAACTGGCTCCATTATTTTTGAAAGGCAAGAGATGTGAACAAATGATCAGTGTGGATACTCTTTGTTATTCTAACCTTCATCTTGAAGGGCTTTTCTCTATGACCAGTAATTCACAGCAGTTCTGCCTCCGGATATTACTCTGACCTACTATCTGAAATGAAAATCTTGATGTTTATTGCTCCGTATCTTCTCCTTCCCTCTTTCTGCTGATTCAGAGGAGGACAGATTTACAGAAGCTGAGGTCCCAGCGGGAGAGATAACCACCTCTCCAGGCTCCTTCCAGGCAGATATTAACTCGGCGGAAGTAAGAATTATCCCCACTGAGCTTATTCCTGCGGGCACATCTGCAAGGACAAAAGAGAAAGGCAAGTACAGCCTGTATTAACTCTGCTGTAATTTATAGCACTCCCTCTTGCTGTCCACGGCTGTTAGAATTCAGCTTTTCTCACCAACGTGCAGATTAGCACCATTTCCCCCCTAAATCTGCTTAGTTTGTGCAGGACACAGAGTGCTCAGTACCAGTAGTGGCAGTTCATTTTCAGATATTACCCAGTAAAGTTTAATTTATCACTAATGAGCAGTCTTCCAGTCATTAGTTAAGCAGATGTTAGAAGTCTGCAAGAAGATTGGTTTTGGTTCAGAGTATTCCCTTTGGGACATATTACTGATAGAAGAGTTTATCCTATGGTTTGCAAGTCTAATCTTTACAGGGCTGATCTGTGCATGTGTAATCTCCAGAGGCAGTTCCTACAAAAGGTGGCCTGGGCACACCTTCCCCTGCAGCAGCACTGGAACTGTCACAGTCAGTTAGGGGACCAAATGGACCTGCAGGACAAGGTAAATAATTTTAATTTTCCAGTAATTTGTAATTAGTGAAGTACTGGAACATGTTGCCTGGAGAGGCATGGATATCACTATCCCTGGAGATATCCATGACCAGGGATAGTGATATCCATGCCTCTATATCTTTCAAGGTCAGGTTGGGCAGGGCTCTGAGCAACCTGGTCTAGCTGGAGGTGACCCTGTTCACTGCAGAGAAGTTGGACTAGAGGACCTCTAAAGGTCTCTTCCAACTCAAGCATTTTATGATTTTATGGTTTTATGAAAACTTCAGCTACTTCTGTACTGCTCATAGAATCATAGAATGGCCTGGGTTGAAAAGGACCTCGAAAATCATCTTGTTTCAATGCCCCTGTCATGGGCAGGGCTGCCAACCACGAGACCAGGCTGCCCAGAGCCACATTCAGCCTTGCCTTGAATGTCTCCAAGGATGGGGCATCCACAGCCTCTCTGGGCAACCTGTTTCAGTGCATCACCACCTTCTGAGTGAAAAACTTCCTCTTAATATCAAACCTAAATCTCCCCTGTCTTAGTTTAAAACCATTCTCCCTTGTTCTATCACTATCAACCCATGTAACCAGTTGTTCCCCCTCCTGTTTACATGCTCTCCTCAAGTATTGAAAAGCTACCATGACGTCTATTCAGAACCTTCTCTTCTTGAAGCCCAGTTCCTTCAGTCTTTCTTCATAGGAGAGATGCTCCAACCCTCTGGTCATTTTAAGTGGCCTTCCTATTAAGTATTAGGATTGTATTACATGTAATAGTTACTCCAAGCCAGATGTGCACATATGGACTGGTGTGTAACAGAACAGGAGATAGAGTCATCTGCAGAAACTTTCCAGTCTGAGGGAGTGACAGGCAGGACTCCAGAATCCAGTCTTTCCTCTGAGGAAAGCAGAACTGATAGGTCTGTCATGACAGCCAAGCTTTATTAGAACTATTTTGTTGATACACGATGAATAAACTCTGTACACACCTTTGTCTGAGTACACCTTTAATGCTAGGTGGAAGATATTTCAAATTAAACATTTGCAGTGTTGTAAAAAGACTTCTTACTGCTTTACACTTAGTCGTTGTCCAGTTTGACAAGAGGTTAGGGCTCTATATTATGAATTATCCAAGAGAGCAGCTCCTGACTTCTTATTTCTTGATTCAGTTAGATTTGAATATAATTGAAAAAATATTTAAATATGAAAGATTACATGGGGTTGCAGAGTACTGTCTCCCATCCAATATGACTTGCATTTTAGATCTTCGTAGGGATATGCCTCTCCATTCAATATCTTCTCTTGCTGTCTTCCTTAGTGCTATTATAAAGGCCATAGGTCACTGACTGGAGCAATGATTTACAAATAATGGGAGTTTTCAACTGTTGAGAACATGGTATGTCCAACAGGTTTGTTTGCTTTTTTTCACTTTATAGTGTGTGAACGATTAACCTTTCTGCAAGAGAGAGGAAATGGAAGAGAGAAGAGGGAGCTGCCCCAGCTGGGAGAAATGTTGTTCTGTTTAACTGAGAGATGTCCAGCAGAGTTTGAGTCTTACGGTTGCTACTGTGGCCAAGAAGGAAAAGGTCATCCTACTGATGCTCTGGACAGGTGGGCTCTTCTGTAACCTGCCATTAGTTGTAGGTATTAATGAGTGCCTATGGACCAGCCAAGATCAGTGTTTGCTTCTTGGTTGATCATGACCTTAAGTGTCTTTTCCAACATAAACATTTTCATGGTTCTATGATATCAGTAGCCAGACCACACTTAAAATAATCCATTTAAATATATAGCATGCAAAACACTCGTATGTCACTAAACATGCCCTGCTGTTGCATCAGTGTTTTGGAGATGACTTCTATATTCAAAGCAGGGAGGAAGTCAGTAGAGTAGAAAAAACTGCGTATCAAAAGAGGTGAGGATGAGGGTTACAGCAAATCTTGACTAAGAAGTGGTTTAGAAAGTGATTATGAAGAGTACTAACTTTTGTGCCACATTGTCCTTCAGAAGGAGTCCATACGGAGCATGGTGCTCTTGACCTGGAACCCAGAGCCCAGGAACTGAGGGCTATCAGGGCACAACTGGGGCGTGCTTACCCAAACAGAGTGAGGCAGAGAATTCATCCAAACCAAGGAAATCTTCCCTAAAAGTGTCTCATTTTCAAAGAAAATCTCTTCTTGAGTGGAAGTCATTAAAATTGGAGACACATCAAGTCTAAGCATGGCACCGAGGGCACAGCACACAGAATTTTCCAGCACTTGCACACAAGTAAGACTGCCCATGCATGATAAAAATAGATGATGTCAAGGCTCGTCAGTGCACTGGCTACTGACGTGGATTTCAGATTCTCAGCCAACAACCTCATTAGGTTCACACGGGCCCACATCTCCAGCCTGTCCAGGTCCCTCTGGATGGCTTCCCTTCCCTCCAGTGTTATCAACTGCACCGTTTAGCTTAGAGATACCAAAGGAATTAGGAAGGGGATCTTGAAAGTAAATACAGCCATTATTGCTATTTTTTCTTTATGGAAGAGATTTTTCCATGAAATGAAACATAAAAATATATTTTTAATAGATATTGGGGAAAAAAAAAGAGAAAATAATTGTGAATATAGTGTGATGCAGGAAAATGAAACCCAAATGCTTTTTGGGTTATACTTGCTGTTTATTTTAGGTGCTGCTTCTCTCATCACTGCTGTGTGGAACAAGTTAAGAAACTTGGATGTCCGGCAGAAAGAAGTTCAAGATCTGAAGTTTTATGCCTTGACCACATGCCAAAATGTAGGTTTGAGTTAGAAAACATTATTCATCTCCTGATGACAGTGTATCAAATTATTGCAGACTGAATATCACCATGCCTATAGCATGCTATGGAACGGAGACAGAAACACTGAGCTTACAAAACATCAGCAGGGGCTGTTTTTGTCCTAGCTGAGATACATCACTGCCCTTGATGCGATCAGGTCAAGATAAGAACAGCATTCAGACATTTTTGTCAGGAGACAAAGGACAAATGTTGGTGTTTTTATATGCACAAATACACCTAATGCCAGTCTCAGCTCCAGGCACTCAACACATTGGTATCAGGCATATTTAAGTGATTAATGATGAATTTAGAAGCTAAAACTCAAGGAAAAATTGTTATTAGTCAAGAACTGGTGACAAACTATGCATTGACTAGCTGTAACTGCTTTTAAATATTCATTTTAAAACTTCTCTTTAAGGTATTGGTTGGAGCATGTGTGAGAAACTTCTATGTGCTTGTGACCAGACAGCAGCTGAGTGCATGGCTTCTGCTTTCTACAATGAAAGCCTTAAGTTTCCACATGGTCAGGCGTGCCAAGAGAAGAAAGCCTCATGTGGAGGTGGCCCTTATGAAAGGCCTTCAGTCGGCACAGAACCAGAGGCCGTGACCTCCAGCTCCGAGGAGAGCAGTGAGGAGGAAGGTTCTCAGCAGAGGAGAACGAGGAGAGAGGTGCATCGAACTCTTGGAAATCCCAGGAGTGGGAAACACGGTGGCAGATAGTCGGCCATGGCCACCTGAGTGACAAATGGCACTGGGAATTTCACAGCCAGCCTCATGTACCTTACTCTTGTTTGTCACTCTGTAACTGCCTTACTGTTCCCAGCAATAGATTAGATATTGAATGTTAAGATGTGTAACTTCCTTCCATAGAGCACTTGCCACTACAGACCACCTGTGTAGGTCAGCTATCACCATTCTGCACAACTTCATTTGATTTCTGATCAAAGTTCTGATTTTTCTTCTGATCAAAGATTGATTTTTGTTAGCTGTGTAGTGGGTTCAGGCCAGATCTTGCTGATGGTGACTGGGTATTTCAGGTTTTTAATTAAACCAATCTGCAATTACTCCAACTCCTTTTGTACGTTCTTCCTTTGCAAAGCAAAGCAGGAAACACCTGTTAACAAAACAGAATTAGAAAATCAATGTCATCAACAACTTGAAGTAATTGAGGAAGCCTTTGAAACTTCAATCTGAAATGTTGAGAAGCAGTATTACTTGTGTATACTGGACTTCCTTATCACAGTATTGTTGGGAACAATGAATGAATCAAGTCTTTCAATAAGGGTGGTGAGACACTGGAACAGGTTGCCCAGGGAGGCTGTGAATGCCCCCTCCCTGGAAGCACTCAAGGCCAGGCTGGATGGGGCTTTGAGCAACCTGGTCTAGAGGGAGATGTCCTGCCCATAGCAGGGGATTAGCTCATCTTAAAGTTCCCTTCCAACCCAAACCATTCTATGATTCTACGAAAGGCAGTGCTCTGAAGAATCATAGATCTCTTCTTGGAGAGGTTCACAAACGCCCTAAGTCTCCAGAAAGCAGCTGGTAACAAGTCACCTTTGGTTTGTGACGATGACTTGTAACAATACAGAGAACTAGTGGTAACAAATTTTAATCCCTCCTAGTCTGATCTGATCTATCAGGGTGACAAAACCTCTTTAAATATGATTAAAACCAACAAAACCACCACTACCATCACAGAACACCCAATGAAACCAAACCTTCCACATGTGGCTCGTGTTTTCTCTCTGGATTGGCTTATCAACAACCAAAATCATGCTCAGACCTACCCGTGCAAGAAACAGGGTTAGCGCATCTAAACAGATAATTCTGAGATTCATATGCCATAGTTGACAGACAAAGAATTCACCTAAACTCTTTAACATTTTCTAAATTTACTCTGATTTTTAATGAGCGGAAAAATTCGGACCAGAGGAACAACGTGGGGAAAAAAAAACAAAAAGAGATATATTCCACAGGGTTATACTGTAATTCAACTGAGAGAGGGTCCAAACTTCCCCACAGAAAAATAAAAATAAAAATTCTCTCCTATCTGAAGATGTACACTTTTAAAAGTCTTTCCCATAAGTGAACAGTGAAGAGGGTGATAATCAGTAGCTCAGCAGTATTAGATGGTATCGCTATTTGAAAAATGGTACCTATAAGCTATGTACAGCTCTTCAGAAATTCTTACACAGAATCACAGAACTGTAGGGGTTGGAAGGGACCTCTAGAGATCATCTAGTCCAACCCCCCTGCCAAAGCAGCTCCCTAGCCCAGGTTGCACAGGTAGGCGTCCAGGTGGGTCTTGAACATCTCAACAGGAGACCCCACCACCTCTCTGTGCAGCCTGTGCCAGTGCTCCGTCACTGCACTGTGAAGAAGCTCCCACACACATTTGTCCAGAACTTCCCATGCATCACCTTGAAAAGATTCTTATACCTTGAAATGGATGCCACAGTATTTTTTCTCACACCAAACAGGCAGCCCTGAAAAGCATGACTGATTTATTCTCTTGAAGCTCGTTTGCCATTAGCAGATGATTTTTGTATTATTACTTCTTCAAATCTTGGTGAACTTCACATTAGTTCAACAGTAACTAAAAGTAGTGGTTTAATAATGCCAGAATGCTTTATGTTTGCATGAAAAAGACACGTAAAATAAGGTTTAACTTAAATGCCAAAAGGTCACTGATATTTTAACTGAAAGTGATAAAATAAATCACGACACTTCAGAAAAGATTTACTTTAAATTCTGATTTTATTGCTTAAATATAGATTGCACAGTGTGTTCTTACATATACTGAACTGGATCATTACATACAGTACAGAATATATGATCATCAGAACAAAAGACAAAATAGCCCTACACTGATCTTGGATGACTGGCTACTTCTATCTTCTTAAACTAACAGGGATTGTATTTACTTTAAAAGTGACCTGCCACCAAAAACCCTGAAAATGACATAATGGAAAAGAAAACACAAAGCAAAAGCTGGAATACGTTTCAGCAGCTGGATACAAGTGTATAAACATTGTGACAGCACTGGATGTACTGCAGATAACAGAGCCTATGGATCTTTAACGCCCTGCAGCTCGTCTCAAGAACATAAAGATGTGAAACGAGCAATTTTAACCTGTAAAACAGTATCCTTAACTCATTTGGTTTCATTCATTACCTTCGTATTACAATAGTTACAAAACAATACATTTTACAGTGACTCCCACATTGCAGCTATCAAAAATGGCCAATGTGTACCAACTACCAGCTCACAGACTCACTGGATTTCCAGATAATAATAAACTGAATACCATGTGAACACAGTGTTAAAAGCTCTTCAAACCCTGCACAACACCTGCACAACACCTGCATTTCCCATATAAAGCTAACTTGAACTTCAAAAACATGGAAACCTACAGCATAAATGAAGAATACTGTAAACAGAATAGAAAATGAAATGCTGATTTAACTTTACACATGCAGCATTCATGCAACAGAACTCAGTCACTGAAACAATCCTGCATTTACAGCACAGTCTGCATACTGCAAGAGTGCAAACAGAAGTACATTCTTTATTTCTTATTCTTTAGACTCCTTATTTTCTTTTTGTACAAAAGTGCACAGTGTTATTCTTAAAAAAATGACAGAGTGGATAAGTGTTTTACATTTTATCCATAGGTTAGATTTACTCTTTAAAAAATTACACTCTTTATATAGGCCAAAAAACTACTGTCTTACATTAAAAAAAATAAACAACAAAAACCAAAAAGTGAAAACTATAAGCTAGAGTGGTAACGAAGTTTATTTATGTGTAGACTGTGGTCTGATCAGGCTGATAAGCTGCAGCAGTAAAAATCACAACGGAATGCTGTAGATAAGGGGCTGTTTCGTCATCCACTAACAGCTGTGATTTCACTGTTAAACTGAAAAGAAGGTCTCAATTACCTTTTGAGTTTTGTGAATGCCTTCTGAAATTCTCAGCATGTTATCTCATAGGTTTAAGTAGCTGAAATTTCACTGATGTCGTGTCCCATCAGGTTTTTAAAAGTAGCCTAGTGGAATGCGTGCTGTGGTACAGCTGAAATATCTAACATTCTGTTTTACAGTGGGTTTGTAAATGCCCCAGGCAGTCAGCAAATAAGCTGCCCTGCTCAACACAGAGCAACCATCCAGCTCTTAGAATTATGCAATCACAGATTAATTTTGACTGGAACTTCTTTGGTCATCTCATCAAGCTCCTACTCAAAGCAGGGCTAACTGAAGGGAATCACTTTGTTCATGGCCTGTTTACTATTTATATGTACTGCAGGCAATCTTAAATGTCTTGCATTTAATACAGACATTTTTGTGCTGGTTCTGATTCAGATAGACTAGAGGACATGGCAATAACTACAGCTGTTTTGTTTTGTCTCCAGAATTTAGTGAGTCAAAAACAGCCTTGTCAGTTATCACCAAAAGCTGAGGGATCAATATATTGGTTTTACTTTATTTTCATTTCAATGGTACACTCAGATACATAAACCTATGAAAGTTAGCACATTTTGCTTATTTCTAGAAAGAGTTGAGAAATAAAACAAAAATGAACAAACATATGAATCTCTAAAAATTGCTTCTGCTTGAAAACACATTTAATAAACTCTTGGTCTTTAAATGGTTTCACTCAGTTTTCTTTCAACTTCTAAAATATCACTAAAAAGCTGTAATAAACGACAGAGAAATACCTCATAGAATATAACTGTCATCTCTGTATTTATGACTTAAAATGCCCTCAGTTTATTTTCTGCTATACTAAATATACTTCTCATGTATTTATACTAAAGCAGACAGAGTAAAATAGTACTGCATTTTCGAAAGTACAATCTGTAAACTATACACTTTAAGATGTGAAAAATATTGCACGATACAGTGTTTCAAGAGATTTCTCCAGTCTTTATGCAAAGCAGTAACTTTCACAGCAAGAAACACAGGATATATACTGGTCGTATATATCTAAAAAGCTTATATGATGCAGCAGAAACACTTAACAAGTGTCCATTCATCCATTCACTGTACTTGAACACATGTAAGGTATTGTGTTTTGCTGTTCTGCTTTTTCTCTCCATATATTACAGAAAGAAATCAACTGTAACAGCAGGAACAAAAGGAGTTAGGCCAGTACTCCACTGTTACACATGTTACGATTTTCTTTCTTTATGATTTAGGTGGAGAAGAAAAAATTAAGAAGGAAAAAGTATTTATCAGGTCCCTCGATTAAAATGAATTAACATATTAAAGCAACACACAAATTGAAGGAATTTACAGAAAGACTAATTGCTAGAATAACTGAATTAATATATTAGAAAAAAACCAAGTTTTATATATGACATCTATATGTACTCATACATGAAAATGAAAAAATGTGATAAATAAAAACCTAACTTAAAAGGAAAACCAGACTTACAGACTGAACATATTCAAGAGTTTGGCTAAAGTAATCTGGTTTTGGCTCGTGTTCATCACTATTTTAAAGTTAGCTAAAAAGAAAAGCAATAAAATTTGAGAACTCATCTTGTTTCTATTGTACTCTACTCTAACTAATGTCCAGCAGACTTCAGAAGACACTTAATACACACAAAGATCTGGAAACTTCATCTCATAGACTGGAACAGATTGGTAATGAGCATGTCCAGCAGTAATGGTCATCGTTCCTGAGGGGCTAGGTGGAGGTCTGTGTAAGAAGAACAATCAATACATATCATTCATAATAATACAGATAGCATGTTAGCTTTTTTTTTCCACCTTTATAAACTAATACCTGAGAGAAAAATGTCAACAATTTTTTTTTTTTTCCCTCATAGCCATCATTGCTTTATCCTGATCCTGAAATTAATGATATTATCATCTCTCAATTTTTCATCAGGTCTCTCTTCTAAATCAACACATTGCTGATGTTATAGAACTATGAAAATGCATTTTATTACCTATATTATTTACACTGCACAATAGACGTGCATGAACTCCCATTAACACTCTTCCATATGATTTTTGTACTATTTTGGTTGTTCAATTTCTAAATTTCTCATCCAGATACAACACTGAGAAGACAACCACAGTCCTTGATACTTTCAATACACATTAAAATAATAAAACACAAAAATGTTTTTAACTCATTTAAATGTAACATCACAGCATAAATGCTCATAAAATCTCCACAACTGGGGTCAGTTATGGTCTCTTTGATAAAACTGAAAAAATTCAATTGAGCAATCAAAATTGGAAGAGTCAGAATGGTTTCTTGATATTCTTCACTACGTAGAGTTCAAAATAATAACAAGAATGTAAAAGTAACTCTTTCATACAACTGCTTTCAGCAGTCAATTATTTTCTGCCCATTACATGTGTTTAAAAATGCTATGACATTACCACATTAAAGTAGTCACAATTGCTTTATAATTCTTTATTTTTCTTGCATACAGTCTTACCGAATAGTGAGTTCCAGAATCTGGGCAAGTCTATCATGAAGCAAATTTGCCTGGAAAAAAAAAAGAAAAAATTAAATTTAATGATTAATTACTGAATCTTGAGCAGAGTTAAAACAAACATGCCAGGCTACACCCCAGTGTATTGCACATCTGTACCTGGTAACTCTTAGAAGCATTTCCTGTTTAGACTTCCTACTGCTGTAATGATTCTGGGCCTTGAAGAGGCATGTGAGATTGAGTGAGCCTACCTTGACGCACAAGGCAAATTTTCTTGTTGAAGATAGCAGTTACACATTAAATTATAAAAAAATATAACATGAGGTAAATACTGTTTTGCTTATCCCGAGATGACATAGGGATGTATAATGAATCAAGATTTCAGAGATAGTAAAGATAACAGTAAGGTGAAGAATGAAAAAGATTGCCATTCCTTTTAAAATGGTGTAGCAGCAACAAAAAGCACATTTTAAATAACTGTAATTTCCCAGTACAGATAATTGATATCACAGAGACAACAGTTGAAGACAAATAACTGAATACTACACTTCAGCAGCAATAGCAGTAGTGACATACAAAGTAGCCTCATCCAGCACACCCCTATTTGCTCACACTAGCATCTTCGAAGTACATAACACATTTCAGAAACTCACTTTGGTTTCACATTGTGCTGCAATTTCTTCAAATGGTGCTTTTTGGAACTTCTCAATCACAAGGCGCCTTTTTTCTTTTTCCTGTTCTTCAAGTCCATTGTTATCTTTAAAAAAGATTTTAAAAAAATAAAGACAGTGTAATCCTGCCCATCAAGTATGAGTGATTTGAACCTGTGTTTTGTCTTTTTTTACACTGTATTTTTAACCTTCAAATGTGCTCTAGAGAAACAAACAAGCAACCACACTCTACAGCAGCGATACAATTTCAGAAAGCTGTTTTGAGGACCACAATTTCAACCCCATGTGCTTTAACCACCAGTCAAGGTTTCCTGTTGTTTTACTGTCTGGACTTAAGACTCCACTTCTCATTCACTGTACCCAAATCCCTCCCTTCAAGAGAAGAAGGATGGATCCTCCCTTCCAGTATCATGCAGACAGCTGGGGAGGATTTATTTTTAAACAGAATTTGGAATACAGGCCAAGTGAACCTACAAGCAGCTGGAAATTCTCAGCATCTAACGAATTTATGTACTTCAGCAATTAGTTTTGGAAAACTGTCAGACTGAATGACTCTTCAAAATGTTAATGTATCTATTGTTTAAAATGTCAGTGTTCAATCCACATTTTTTGACAGAAGTTTGGTAGGCTGGACTGTATTAATTAGTAACTACTTAGAGAGTTATGAAACCAAAGGACTCAGTTTAATTGCTGAGTGTTTTTGACAACCACAACAGTATCTTACAATCAAATTCCTGAATGTTCAGAAGACTTTGAAAAATCTCACAATTTGAAGATCTCATTATTTCTAGGCTAGGCCTGAAAGGTCAAATTTTATAGAACATTTCTGTTACTGTTCCACTCAGTCACATGAGTTTCAGAAAATGGATTCCCTAAAATTATCACGACTTTATTTCAGAAACTCAGAAATAAATGGCTGAAATTTTAAAGCAGTTGACTAGTTGATTAAAACATATGTAATATTTTAATTATGTTATTCTGGCAACAAATTTTCTCTAGTAATTCCTCAGTAGCCTAGAATTACGCTGTTAAATGTGACTGTAATAAATCTTACCAATTGCTTTCTTCAAAGCTTCAAAGGTGATTTCCTCAGTATTATCAACCTAAAGACAAAGATTAAAAAAACCCTTAAACATCACACACCACAGACTTCTACAAGCTATGGAACAGGATGAATACTGAAGGACAAAATAGCCATAGCTTTTTCACCACATAAGTTCCTAATGGTTTTATCTGAAGTTTCCATATCAAAGAGACCCCTAATTCTCTATTGATAATCACCAGAATGGTTGGATTTCCATGGAAAACTACTATGATGTAGTACTATGAACTGATGCTTGCCAGCTTCACTTACAAACACTTGAAAAACAAAAGCTGACCAGCTTTATTTGTTATCATTACTAGCCTGTTCTTATACACAAACAATAGATCAAAATAATCACTCAGGCCAAAGTTTTCTGACCCCAGAATCTTTCCCAAAGATGACTGAGGAAAATTTTAGTGAATGACAAAAGCTTTGGGAAAGGACTTGAATTTTGGCAGAGTTCTTCTTTGGGTCAGGAATAGGCTGAGGTGTTTCTATACTGATCTCTCACTGATGATTCTTAGACAGCTCCTGAGAGTGACAAAAACTGCCTCTTGAGATGAGTTGATCAATGTGATGTTAAAATAAGAGTCGGTAGTTATCTGTTCATTTACCAATATGAATATCTGTTTGCTTTCTACTTCATTAGGAATTGCTTCAGGCTACAAAATTACCAGCACAGAGATCTTTGTGTTTTGCTTCTTTACCTGTGGGTTACTGTATGAGAAAGTCTTTCTTACAGTGAATACACTGTGACATATTAGGCGAGAATGCTTGGACAGGAGAACACCGTAGAGCTGAATATAACATAGTCTAAGCTGAGAAACCATGTTACTTCAACCATTCAAAACTAACTGTATGTAAGTAGGCAGCACTTCTTTCTTATAAATGTGGTATGAATGATTTGTTCGATATCAGAAAGTTGCTTCACTCAATTCTAAAAACTATAATAATCTTGGTTATATTTCAAAATGTTTTGCTCATTTCTCATAAATTTATATCTAATTTTTCTGTATCTTAAAGCATTATATCAAGAAATGAACACAATATCATCTGAAGTATCATTAGCACAAAGCAGAGAGTAACAAGAATAACAATGCAAAACTGAAATAATTTGTCAGGTAAACCTAAAAGAAGGCTGGTTCACTTACAGTAACATATTATTGCATTTTTAACAAATATTCAGCTTGACTCTGTCTATACATTCTACGTCAAGTCTCTGTTTTTCTTTTTAAGACAGTAATGGTAGAATTCACCTGCAGACACAAACACTTCAACTACAACAGCAAATTTTAACAGCCAGTGGCCATCTGGTTAAGAAAAAAGCAGCAAATCCTTGAAGAAAATTAACTGGAGATGGATTTATTTTAAGAAATAAATGAACCTTTCCTTACTACTTTTCCTTCCTCTGTCATTAAAGCTTTGTGTGATTTAAAATCTTCTGGTCAGGTCTCCCAGCAGTCTCACATCTATCAGACCCATGTTGATGAACATGACCCTCAGAGATGCTTCAAATGATGCAGGGATACACATGCAGGAGTTTTATTCAATTCCAGAAAATGTAAAGGAAATAAGGAATGCAGAATATTCACTCATAAAATGTAAAGTTATTAAGAATATGCAGGTATAGTAGCCGTAGCTGTCCTTATTCACTGCAGGGGAGTTGGCAAGATGACCTTTAAAGGTGCCTTCCAACTCAAAGTTTTTATGATTGAGATATTTTCATAGAACAGTATCAGCATGTTTGCCAACACACTTCTGTACCTGCAGTATAGAAGTATAGAAAATAAAATAAACAACCCAAAACAATTAACAATGCTAAGATTATCAAAATCCAGACTTCCTGGGAAAACATCATTTCACAGTTGTTCCTCCCTCCAGCATCAAATATGGTTGCCTTAAGATATCTTATTATCATACCTTATCCTCTGTGTTGTTGCCTGGTAGAATATCCACCTGAATAGATACTGTGTCCACAATGCTTTTCCTCCTGGAGAGTCTGTCCTCATCTAGAAACAAAACAAAACACTAAACCAACAGGGCTCACTTTATGTGTAACAGTTGAAAGATGAATAATCAAGTTTCCACACATCAGATGCAATTTGTTTCTATATGCAATTTAAACCTAAACCATCTACTTCATCATTTGTATTACTGTGAAAAAACAATTTCCTGTTTTATTATCCAGTCAGAACAGCAAAAAAAAAAAAACAAAACACCTCTTTATTGTCTTTTCACTCCCATTTTAAGTCTCGTGAATTTTTCCTTTACAGTCTATAACTTAAAAACAAACATAAATGAAAAAAAAACAAAAAGCAAAGAAGAGATTTTATTCAAAAAAACAGCATAGCACATGATGACATACTATTGCAGAGTCATTTATAAAAGCCTAAACTTTTTTCCTGGCTGTGAAATCTAAATGGTAAGGTCTTAATTTGAAGGTATTCTGAAATAGAAAAGGGTTTACTGGAAGATGGCTCACTAACAGAGAAAAATAAAAGTTTCTCAATGGAAATGAACAACAATCGTCATTGTTCTTGCTACAAATATCACACTCAGCAAGTCTAAAATTTATTCAGTGAAGAAAGAAATTCTCTCTGCTTATTAATTTCTACAAACAGTCAGTAAGTCATTCTGATAATCTTTTAAAGCAGTCGAAGATCAATTATGCAGATACCAAAAGGAACATAATTTCATTAATGTGAAAGATTATGATCAAGCTATCAATCACTAGATAGATTCTCCTTTTGCGACTGCATTCCCAAAGACACCAAGTAATCATTTCTCACCTTTGACATATTAACATGAAACGAGAAAAAGCAAAAATAGATTTAAAGAGATGTCATGAGGAACCTCTGGCAAATGGAGATGTGAATAACCTGACTCATGCATTTCATTTACAAAATCACAAATTGCTACGTCGCATTTTAGATTTCAGCTGAGATGATGATATTGGGAAGCGGGATCTTTTCACTGTAGAGTCAGAAGCACTAAATGCACTTGATACTAAGATGAGGGTAAGGAGAATAGCAGTAAAATGCTCCCTTCCAGATGGTAATTTATTTTGGTTCTTCGTTTAAACCACTGTGCAAAACACTTTTGCAATGCAAATAGTGAGCATGATCAGAGCTCATTCCAGCACAGCCAAACATCCTTGTCTTTTACAAATAAAGTTTCTAAGTTATATAAATGAAATATCATTTTAAGATAAGGAAGCAACAAATGAACAAGCACAGTGAAAAACACCTGAGTTCCAGTTATCTTTGCCAGGTTTTCAGAGGGTTTGAGTATTTGAAGTGGTATTCTGAAGGATTTACCTAATTTTTAATCCCTGATGGCTCAACTGGTACAAAACTGCACAGAGAGGGAAGCATCTCAAACCATGAACAGTAAACGCAAGACTGAAGTACATCTTGGCTGCCATCTTGCTGCTCTCTCCTGTAATTGACATACATACATACACCAGAAGGCACCTTTTTTTGTGATGATTTTGGATAGAATTCATTTTCTATGGATGCCTAGCTATTGTTGTCTAGTAAGTGTCCATTCTATCCTAATATCAAGGTATTGAGTGGGAGAAAAAAAAAAAAGTGTAATTCGCTGTTGTTTTCTGTTAGGCTTTAATGATGTAAGAGTCATCTCCACACACATAAAAGATGCTGGGGTCACAACAACAATTGGGGGATACCCCAAGAATTCCATGGGCTGGGGGTGACATCCACTCAAAGGGATGAAGGAAGAGCTTTGAGGTCATTTCACTGCCTAAGTGGGAAGTCATTGCTTGGGGCATGGAGCACAATTTGAGACCCTTGAGAAGAGCAACTTGGGGTCACACAAAACTTTTTGTGGGATTTCATTGGGAGGAACCAAGGGCAGGGAGAAAGAGAACGTGGGGGGGAACAAGCATGGGCAAAGAGGATAAGGTCATCAATCTCAAGCAAGCAGAGTGTTGCTCTGTATGCACACCTGGTCATACTTAGCCTCAGCAGTGCAGTCTGTCTGCACTGTGCAGACAGACTGCACTCCATTGCACATCCATGCTACACTCCATTTCTAACTTTCTGGGTGAAGAACACTCTTCTGTGTAGGTGCATACATCAAGGTCTGAGTACAGAAAGTGGAGTGAGGGCACACAACATCAGTGTATGGTAACAAGGGAGTATCAAGCTTGGCAGCTCAATATTGACCTCCATTAGTGAATGCAAGTTAGGGTTTGATCTGAGGGGCAGGCAGCTGGAAGCTTTGGATACCAGAAGGACTAAGAGTTCTAGACTGTCTGCTATATACTGCATGGAGCCTAGAGATCAGTGGAGATCAGTATGTGTGTTGCTAGGCACAACGGACATCTGCACTAGTAGCTGAACTGGGCCTTTGTGCACTGGGGTGCACACCCATGTGCCAGTTACTGGGGACACTGGGAAGTTGGATCCAGTGGTGGCTAGACAGTGTCTAAGCTCAGTTACTGGAGAGATTCACATAGAATCACAGAACCATAGGTTGGAAAAGATCTCTTAAGATCATCTAGTCCAACCATCAAACCATCACCACCTTGCCCACTAAACCATGTCCCTCAATGCCACACCTACACGTTCCGTGATTCCATCACCTCCCTGAACAGCCTGTTTTGATGCCTACCACTCTTTCCAAGAAGAAATGTTTCCTAATATCCAACTTGAACCTCCCCTGGCACAACTTGAGGCCATTACCTCTCATTCTATAACTAGTTACACAGGAAAAGAGGCCTACGTCCACCTCACTACATGCTCCTTTCAAGTTAGCTGTACAGAGCTGTAAGGTCTCCCCAAAGTCTCCTCCAGACTAAATAATCCTAGAACATATTTCAGTGCATAGGTTCCACTAATGGACTGGAGCAGACAGAGAGAGGAACAGGATGAGGCCACTAGTACTGCTGGTCCGAGTACAGTCTGTGTCTGGCTGTTGTTCTGCATGGTCAGTTGTTCACACATGTGTACATGAGTGGGTTTGCCTGTTTGCATGCCATTAGTGCACTTTCAGCTTGATAAATTGCTCACTACTTATAAAGACAGTTTCAACAAAGTAATCAGAAAAACAGTATTTTTAGTGAGCAGAAAAACCTAAGTTAACACAAATCCAAAGAACATGGTTTTAAGGTTCAAAATGTACATGTAACGGGAAAAGGACTCCAAGCAATTTCAAAAGGATAACAGATCAATCATTCTTTCAGTGTTATTACCTTCATTGTGCCCAACATAAAGTTTCATCAGGACTATTATCCAAAACACAAACCAGCTTCCAGCACTATTTGTCATCCACTTCAAAATAATAAGCAACTGGTCTAAAAAATAAGTTACCCTCAAGATACAACTTGACATGATTTATGGCTGTAATGCATGTCTGGAATGTCATACATTTCAACTCTGTAGATACTAATTTGTTAAGAATTAGAGAGAGTCTAAAATTTAAAAAAAAAAAAAAAAAAAGTCACTTCACCTGGAGATTCATTTACTTTAGTAGAAAAACATAAAAGGACAAAAATGATTATAGGATTCAAGTTTCCAGAGTAAACAAAGTGCTAAAATCCCCATCTATCATCCTTTTTACTAAACTGATTAAGACACCACATTTCCGCACAGACTGGCAATATGCTAGGAATGAAACAAATCTTCCCAGTGTTGAGTCCCTTTCCACATGCCCAGTAGAAGTGGAACAGAATTTCTACATGAGGAATATAAAAAAAACAAACAAAAACCTACACCTAGAGACAGAATTACTTTTTATATTTCATTTACGAAACAGAATCTACCCTATGCCCAACTCCCGTGTTTACAATTCAACATACTGCTGGGAAAAAAATATTGAAGCATGAAAATATGTGGTAAAATCTTCAGATCTTCGTTTAACTTAATACTGTTCAAGTAGAAATTAAATTGAATTAAAAGGAATTAATTACAATTTGAAATAAATAAGTGAATGACAGCAGTTAAGTTAGTAATACATTTACTCACCCTCATATTTCATTAGCAAATACCCTCAGCTTTATAATAATCTATCACAAAATGAATCATCATTCTGTGAGCTTCTCACAGCTTATTTCAACTTTCAACCAAGTTGCTCTAATTTCACTCAAAGAGGTAACTGGTACTATCACAAAATCACCTACGGCCCTATCACCTGCTCAGGGAAGGAAAGCAGGAAGCTACCGTAATTTACAGTTCTAAATTGAGAATAAACACAAAAGGCAAATGTTGCAGCTTCACAAAGGCATACTAGGAAGGAGATTAAAAAAAAAAAAGAGAAGGACACACTAAGTGCTAAGCAATTTCTGGCCTATTTCTCTAAAAGCCTTCTAGAAGCATTCTTTTCTTTTGGCTGGGCACATCCTATCAGTGCACACCACAGCTAGCAGGAGAGCAGGATGACCTACTACTCATTTTTACCTTTTGACTTGTGTCTGCATTTGTGATATTTTCTGCCTAATGAAAACAGAGCTTCATTAATATATATATGTACATGGAGAAAAATAGTTAAGAGTGCATTTACACATTAGCTTTCCTTCCAACTGAATAAAGAAGAGAATAAGGAACTAAAAGTCTATGTTTCAGACTGATAAGAAAAATGGACAGAAAAACAGTCAGGGAATTGTATGCCTGCACGTGTTACTAAACATACCATCATTAAAATTTATGCTACGTGTGATCTTTTTCTCATCATTCAAAAAGCTGATAAGTGAGTGTTTCTTCCACCTGAACTCACTCAAACTTGTTGGTCTTAGAAATATCAAGATTGGTGTTCCTGAGTAAGAATGTATTTTAGGAAAGTATCCAAGTAAGCTTTAGTAAGCTCATTTATCCATAAATGCATCTCATGTTCTAGAAGAGGCTCAACACAATTTTCCAATCAGGTCATCTATCTTTCTCATTCCATTCTCACTCACACAAAGGACAGTAAAACTCTGAAAATAACATTTTCACCATTTGTTACAAACTTTTCCGCCAATACTGAAATACAACATTAACTGTTGTCTGGATGCCAGAAGAAATGATCCATCAAACACAGCAACATTTCCCTTTTTTAGAAAAACACCATCCAGCAAGAGAACACACAGCCATTTCAGATGTGTCTCAGAATGCATCACTGGTTTGCTCACAGCAGAACCACAGTCATTCTCATTCCCCTCCACTAGCTATCCAGAAAGTTTAATCAAGTGTCATTGTCTTTGAACACAGTTGAAACTGTTCTGCAGGTGTGACAAGTATGGTATTCACCATCCGTATGTGCTGTTCACTTTAGATGTGTAAGGTACAAAACAGAGGAATCAATTTCTTGCTACATACTTTTATTCTGGAAGAAGTTTATGCTTGAGACTGTTAAGTCCTATAGTCCCATTACAGTCACAAGCAGTTACATACAGCTACAAAACACACATGGTTAGTAAAAATTGAAACAATTTCTCTGTACACTGCTCTTAAGTTTTGTACACTAAGAGGATGTTGAGAAAATATTAGAACATAAACCCAAGAATGTCACATACTACATAATCACTTGTACACTATTCACATATAATGGGTAGGTAGTATGAACTTCCACCAATTTTTCTTGTGCATACTTTACTTGAATCGTATTTCCTGACACTGAGTTAGCAGTGGAAACAACCATAACGTTTTTTACGCAATTAACAACTGAATTTGACTAAGGTCAATAACTCAAGTCAGCAGAAGGCCAGATGGCAAAAGAAGAGGTTCTGTTCTAGTTGGTGACTGCAAAAAAAGGATCAAGTATGCCGACTGGTGTAATTCTTCCTCATCCAGGATCTCAAATTAATATAGAAATAATAATAATCATTGGCATTATTTTGAAAGCAAACGATTTCTTTGCTAAGATGTGAAGTAGGGTCAAGCACTTTGTTCCTCACCCCCTGAATTTAAGGAAAAAAAATCATAAAAAGGACACAAAGTAAAAACACCAGTAACAGTTTCTCATAATAAAAAAAAAAAGGATCTTGAGAAAACAAAAATTATACTATGATTAAATTTTGTTGCCAAACAGTCACACTGTATTTCACTTGATGTGTTGACAGATGACACCTTAAGAAGGCAATCCTAATAACCAGTAGTTAGTAGTTTTACAACTTACCTGTTACCTGGGGTACATATGGAACTGACAATCTTTCCACACTGTATCCACTGCCGCCTAGTGATTCTGCTATCTTGTTTGTCAAGAAAAATAGATTTTTTTCATGCTTCTCTAATGATTTTGGGAGGCTGTTAAAACATACATTTGAAGTTATTATCTAACAATAGAGAACTGGTAATTGAGTAAAATATTTTTACATTGTATGCAACAAGAAAGGGCTAACGGAGATGATCTGATAGAAATACAATGAGTTATTTATGAATGGATATATATACTTTAAAATATATACAACTGCAATATTTTATATTATTTTAACACTTCTTGGTTATCTGAAATACATTTCTCAACATTTTGAGAGAACATGGCTTCTGATAAATACAGAAACTTGAGAAAATATTAAAAAAACAGCATTTGTTGTTTGTCAGCAACATGCCCTTGCCACAGAGAAGGCAAATGGTATCCTGGGTTGCAACAGAAGGCTACAGTGATGCCAAAAGTTTGCAGGAGATACTTCCCCTCTACTAAGGGCCACACCTGGAGTACCACATCCAGTGCTGGGTTCACCAGTAAAAAAGAGACTGAAGTGCTTTGAAGGAAAGAGAAATAATAAAAAAAATAAAATCACAGATTCATTGAATGGCTTGGGTTAGAAGGGACCTCAAAGATCATCCAGTTCTAGCCCCTTAGACCAGGCTGCCCAGGGCCCCATCCAACCTGCCCTTGAACACTTACAGGGATGGGGAATCCATTACTTCTCTGGGCAGCACCATGTTCCAGTGCCTCACTGCCCTCCCAGTAAAACATCTCCTCCTAGTACCCACTCTCAATCTCCCCTTTTTTAGTTTAAGATCATTATTCCATTGACTGGAGCTCCTCTCCTATGAGAATGGTGGAGAGAGCTGAAATTCTTCAGCCTATAACACAGGGAGGAAAATGCATATGAATAACTGAAGGGAGGGTGAAAAGACAGCAGAGCCAGACTCTTCTAGAAAAAGAGGCAGTGGGCACAAACTAAAACAAAGATTCCATCTGAATCTGAGGGAACATTTATTTACTGTGAGCATAACCAAGCACAGACACAGCCATCCCGATGGTTGAGAATCTCCATGGAAGGATAATCTCAAATTTGGTTCTGGTCTTCGTTTGACTGCAGTAGGTGGCGCTGTCTGAATGAGACTAATGACCTGCAGAGATCCCTTCCAAGCTGACCCATTCTGTGTTCTGGAAATGCATTTTGCTGTGTTGATCCTTACACCAAACACCATATTATGCAGACAAAAGTATATCTGACTAAAATTTAAAAGATGTAAAAAAATCCAATTTCTTTTACATAGGTTTCTAATACTTGGTTTTCTTTTCTCTAACCTGTATACTACTTAACTCCTTATTTTTCTGATTCACAAAATACTTCAACGATATGCAATTTTTAATAGTAAAAGAACAAATTTACTGTTCATTGATTAATATTCCTTATCTACTTACTTGCATTTGTCTTTGAAAATTGTTTCTGGCAGAAAATATGATGCTTCCAGACTTCTCGTTTCGATGACCTGAAAAAAGACAAGGCAAATTGTAAAGATTATTTCCAATACCTATTACCTTCAATGACTAAAATGCCTCAAATACATTTACTGTAGCAGATTATCAGTCCTTCATTAATATGTATCTCATCAAAAACAAGTCCTTTACAATTTCTTTTAGCCAGAGAAAGATATGGTGGCATTCACCATTTTGAATAGAAATTCTGGTTCTCATGGCCTTGCCTATGTCAATACTATTACTGAAAGTCAGTAAGGCTATAAAGTCTTACACATAACAGTGATTTAGACCTTTACATATGATAACATGCACAAAAAAAATACTGCAGGAGAGAATTCTTTGCATAAGTTTAAGAGTCAGCAAATAAAGCAGACGACAACAAGGAGATAGAAGACAAACAACACTGGTGGGCAGAAATAATAAAGATCAAGAACACAAGTAATTACTTAAAATTACTTCAAGAAGCGTTTAGATGAGGTGCTAAGGGATTTGATTTAGTAGTTTAGTGGGTAGGGATGGTGATATGAGGATGGTTGGACTAGATGATCTTGTAGGTCCTTTCCAACCTAATGTATCTATGAATCTATGAAAAGATTTTATTTACTCATTATGTGTACTGTAACATGTGACTGATTACTTCATTATGTATTACCTTGCTGACATGCTGACAAAAGACAGGGACTGCAATCATCTGACTCAGGAAGTTCAGATATGCTGCAACCAACGCCATGACTCCACAACGATTAAACATTGGTAGATTATCCTCATTGATGATGGCAACGTCCTGAAATATAAAGGGCAGCAATTACATTCTCCAAAGTTAACAGGTTGTTGTCTCAAACACGTGGAAGTCAGTAGTAGTTGTAGTTATCATATGTCAGCTAACGTTACTATCTGGTATGACATGGAATTTACTATCTTTCCTCTTACAACTCTAATCTTTCAGCTCACTCTTGAGTTAAATAAATATTGTTCTGAAATAGAAGAGTTTGAAGAACGTAACTCCTCTGAAAAGAAATAAATCTACCCAACTTCCTCAAAAACAGAGTATAGGGTAATAACTAGAAGCTTTTCTTAATTTCCACTTGTGGATCAGGAAAATTAAACACAGTACTTTTAAAAACCACCCTTGTGAGTCACAGATATGATACATGAAGGGTTACTTAATGCTTATTAGCTTTGATGCTATTTTTTTTACATTGTATTCTTTCTTCTCCAGTAAAAATTCTAACTACATATTCATCAAGTGAGGGTATGGTTCAGAGATGTATTTTAAAATTAAGGATGCACTCTGCATTTCAGAAGCTTCAAAATGTGGGCACACACAAGAGAACAAGGCTAGTCAGAGAGAGTGAACTAAGAACACAATACACAATCTTGTAAAAAATTTCTTGGCACATACTAGCAGAATTAAAGCATTCCAAATAATATTAACACAAAGTAAGAAGGTTCAAAGTTTCACTGAAGTCTGAATATCGTAAGAGAAATGTTAAAGAATAAAGCCTCTCAAGATGGATATCATTTTAGCATAGTAAGATTAAATAGCCTGATTTGACAAAAGCTTCCAATCAAGCAGGTAACCAAAGACTTTCCTCCCAAAAAAATAAAATGAAACACTGAAGCGTGATTAGAGTTTGTAAAAATAAGTAACAATTTGTTAATGAAACTACTGGTCAGTCTAGGGAATGTTTCAACAGATTTCTGCATCTCCTCAATTGGATGAAGAGAGCATGCTGTTGAAGTTTTTAAACAAATCTGATTAGATGAAGCTGCAACATTAAATAAATTTTATACTTTAATATTATAAAGTGTATTTCCTTAAAGGATGGATCATATTAGGACTGAGTTATGTGATTTCCAATTTAAATATCAATATACAAATAACAGTACTCACATCTGACTTCACAAATATAACTATTAACCAATGAACTCAACACTGATTCAGACTCATACCTGCAGAGCAATAGCTAATCGAATGAGATCAATAACCACTTCTTCATTAGCTAATTCAATTGTAATAAGAGCCAGAGATGTATATAGCAGCTCAAAGTTCTTTTGGACATTGTCTTCTTCTTTACAGCCTAAGTAGATGTGTCTGTACAACTGCTGACCATGCTATAAGAGACGAAAAAGATAAAGTAAGTAATAAAACTCCAGAACAATTTAGGTTAGAAAGGGTAAATGTACTGTAGCCCAACTCCTGACTCAAAGTTTAACTCGTTAGATCAATCTGGATGACGATTTATCAAAAAAAAAACCCCAAAAAACTGAAAAAGCATATCTAAACACATACACACAAACAAGTGCATGAAGACAACTAAGAATCCTTCTATACTGCACATGAATATTGCACTGTCAGACACTGACATACATTTCTTACTGAAATATTCAGTAAGATACATTTATGAAAAGGAGAATATAAAAAAAGTAGATCTTGAAATGTTCTCCATCACATTCATGTAACTGAGGAGTATCAAGATTGATCCATGTTCTCTTGTGTAAATCTGTGATTTAAGGAAGAATTTAAATAAAATTTTCTGGAAGGGGGTTAGAGGATGGATAGGCTGACTTACCACTACACACTTGGAGGTCCAGTGAAGAACACAGGCTATCTAACAAAAGACCCTCAACATCAAAAGTGATTTTAATGTCATCCTAATGCTGTACTTTGCCAAATTTTGGTATTAAAACTATTATTTCAACACACACTCACAAATGCAGACACAAAGGTAAAGAAGCAGGTTTTATATGCAAGGCACTATGTAGTTTTACGCCAGCGTTTATAATGTGTAGAGGATACTGGTTTATACTGGGTGACATAGATAATTTTCACAATCTAAGAACTGATGCTTTATCTCTGAACGTACTAGTTCAGCTTCAGAAGGAGGAGGGCAATTGACTGTTAATATCTGTTCTTTAAGAAGAACGCATTCACTTAAATACTGAAGATTTTCAAAAAAATCTTTTTTATACTACTAAAATGAAACCTATAGCTCTTCAAATGTACTTGGGGGCTAACAGTGGTACATTTCAGTACTCTGTTCAAAAAGGAGGGAAACAGCTATCACCAGAGCACAAGAGCTGTAAGCACAGCAGAGGTTAGCTCTATAATGGGTATGGTATATCTGGAAAATGTAAGTAATGAAATAATTCACTTCACTGGTAAGAAAGGCATTATGTGAAAACAAATGTGTTTTGTGGACTATATAGAATATTGACAAAAGACTACTAAAATACCCTAAATTCAGTATTTCCTTATGACAATGGCTATCACCAGTATAATTGGTAGGAAAAAAAAAAACACCCTGGCTTTGAGAAAGTGGATATTGATCAAAAGAATTTGCTGTCCATGTCTAGATTAATTACACCTTATTTTAAGTACTGAAATTCTTAAGTTTCATACACAATTGCCATAGGATCTCCACACAGTCATTCAGAAACTAATAGACTTTTGGAGAATGTTAACTAATGTTCAAGTGTCAAAAACTTCATTTGAAAATAAAAAATTTCTTTCTTGTAAATCAGTGCATGTTCTAATTTGTAGTTAACAGGAATCAAAAGCAAAGCAACACAGGTTAGCTGTGAAACACAAAATGTATTATCTTAGACAGCTGACAGTGATAAACATTTCCAAGGCTTGTTTCCACTCACTTGAGGAAGTTCTGTTTTCTGTTTGCAAATATCACACAACTGTAGGGGTTGGAACAGACCTATAGAGATTACCAAGTCCAATTCCTCTGTTACACCAAAAAGCAGGCTCCCTGCAGTAAGTCACACAAGTAGGCATCCAGATGGGTACTGAATATCTCCAGAAAAGGAGACTTCTCTAAACACTTTAGGAAGCCCGTCCTAGCACTCTTGTCACTCTGACAGTAAAGAAGTGTCAGTATGGAACTTCCTGTGTTTAAGTTTCTGCCCTTGGTTCTGTCGTTCTGAATACATAAATAAACTCACACAGATAAGCTACAGTCAGTAATAGCAGAGCACACTGTATACACATGCTTTCCGTGTGAAAAGTAAGGAGATTAGTGTAAAGAGGTAATTTCAAACCACATAAGCATCACCTAAAGGCAAATCTCCTTTTTCTTTAGAACCAAGCTCACTCAGAAGTCAACCAGCACAATGTCCTGTAAAAATGTATCTTCTAAGGAGGTTCAATATTTCTTGAGACACAAGACATTGTACCAAGGCTTTTAAATAAGATTTTTTAATTACAAAAATCTGAAAACATAATGAAATCACATACATGAAAAGCTACTATTGTTAATTGTGTATATATATACGCATATAAATATTTAGCTTTTCACTAAAAATGTGAGACTTAATCTGTGCAAAACAATCACATTGAGGATAAATGAAATGCTGCACAAAGGGTCTTTTAACTATGGAGAAATGTTTCCAGAATCACATTTTAGATGTACACTTGTCTTATTTCACACATGCAAGGATCTTCACCAAAGTGATAAATGAAAATTTTATTCCATGAAACCATCTCTCAAGAACCTGTAGCACTGTATACTAAAGGCAATGCCATGTAAATTACAATCACTGATCTTTGCAGTGTGCTGCAAAAAGCAGATGTAGAAGAGAAGCAAAGACACTGGTTTATTACAGATGGAAAAGATAACTTTCTCATTCCATTACCTTTTTCATGAAGCTCACGTCTTGCCTTGAAATTTTGTCTCGTTTTATCTTTAGATCAGAAACATCTGGTATTATTCTACAAAGGAAACCAAGATAATGCTTCACAAAAAAAGTTGAAAAGGGAAGAGAGCAAGACATACAAGAACTATTCAAACAAATTTGGAAGCAATTTCCATTTTAGGCTAAGAACAAATTCAAATTTCATTTGAAGAAGCTGAACTACAAACACAATTATAAACGCTACAGATTTAATTCCTTTCTATAAAATACCAAATTCTGCCCCCCAGAAGGAGATAATCAGCTACAAAATCACTTAAAATTGAAGATACTGTTATGGTCATTTAATGTATCACGCACAGTCTCACTTGTTAAACTCTCTCCATCAGTAAGTGACACAGAGCACTGGGCACTTGTCAAAATAATACATGAGCATTTAATATTTGAAAAAATACTTAACAACAACATTGCTCATCTCAGATACCAAACTAGAATTGAAATTAGGCCAAGGAAAACATAAAAGAATTACCTTATCCCTCTGAGTTTTGCTCTGTTGTCATGCCGATCAATGAGATTATGCAGTATTTCCAAGACTAGCTGCCTCAGCTCAGAGTCCTCCATAAGTGAAGGAGACAGTAATGGGTCCAGAAATGGAGCAGGGAGTGCATTAGTTATAGTTGTTGCTTTGTATCCTGAAGTCACCTGTTTATAGTTGAAGTTGAACATTAATGTGCACTGTGACAATTACTAACCGCTATCACTAATGTTTCAGCTGGGTTTTCCTGGCATCTGAGAAGTGGATTCATTTGGAAGTACTGTATCTGTTTTGAAAATTCCTAACATAGGAAGGATTGAAAGATTATAATAATTATGTTCAAATAAACACTCTAATCTACTTTAAAGTGGTATTGTCCAACATCTATCATAACTTAGAAAAGGTACTATTTAAGAAAAGGTACTATTTTTAATATTTTAAAAAAGGTATTTTAATATTTTAGAAAAGGTACTATTTTTTAACTTATAAGAAATAACCAGCCTGTGAAAAGTTGCAAGGGACAAAACGAAGAAGGTAATAATTTCAGTGGAGAGTTTTCCATTTCAAGCAGTGATGCTCATATATGGCAGCTGGTATACTCATGTGAGGGGAAAAATGAAACGGTGAGTGCACGTGAGAGAGCTTCATGCACATCTTAAACCTAAACAGGATTCATATACTGCCACACATAAGCTGTTGAGAAAATGAGGAGTACAAAATGATCAAAGGCCTTATTATATTAAAAGCAGTTATATGTTTAAGACTTTGCATAATAATTTTAAATTCATTATGTTTATTCTATAGCAGTACAACATTTGCATAAGTTGTGTGCAAGCACTATACCTGGAGCATGGTAAGTAGGAAGGAGTTTGGCTTGCAAAGGAGCATGAGGACATTATCAATGCCACAGGAAAGAATCCAATCAATCTTTTTTAAAACGGGAAATTGCTGATTTTACAAACAGTAATACTGCAAATGAAAGTGCATATACTTAATGCACTGACAGTTTGGAATTGCCTGCAAAACTTTGTCTGCCCGTGTGCACGCAAGACGATTTTATGTTATTAAGCATTCTTTTTGCACAGAACCTACGATTACTCTGTGCTTAGATCAGTACACATCACAGGCAGGATTCTCTAACTTCTACCTTTTAAAACATGTGCAGTTCACACCATATGTATACCTAAATAAAAGCTTTGCACTGAACACAAATTCCTTCCCATACTTTTTGACAATATTTATCAATGTCTGAGTAATTCATTAAGTATCAAAACATTAACTTTCATATCTTTGTGCACTGATGGGATTTATCTTTTGTATCCCAAAAGAACATCTGAAGAAAAATCCAACATTGAAAGCATTCAATATATTCTATACACAAAATCTGGATACCCCACAGCCTACCTAAGAGGCCATGCAATATCCCAAAAAACTGCCTAAGTTTCACATCAATGGAAATGGAAATTGTTAAAGATTAGGGAAATAAATATTGTCAGGAACACCTCAGGCAGCACAGATTCTACCTCTAATAAAGACAGCGTGCAAGATGACTCCCTGAAGTTCTCTCTAATGCTTTCTTATTCATAAATAAATTGTAGCAGTAACTGTTCAGCAGTTCTGCAAGTCAGAGTCTGGGATTTCATATTCTGATCTGCAACTACCATTAAAAGTGATTTGCCTAACAACACATTTAATGGCAATGAAGGAATAGAAACTCCTTTTCCAGGAAAGCATTCTTCTACTTTAGTCATGAAATTGTTCTTCACACTATTTCAACTCCTTTAGTTAATAAACAGTTTTCAGCTTCTGCAGAAGCTAGGACTCCACAAGCAAAAGCCTCATATACTACCTACTTCTGAATCTTACTAGCAGGACATACCTTGTTTTTACTGAATAAACCAAATCAATTGTGGCATTTATATTATGTAGACAAAATAAGGCTGTGTAAGCAAATTATTTTGTTACGGTACTGGTACTTATGAGTCTTCTTTTTGCAAGCAGCATAATACATATTAACATCATTTCCAAGACCATGGAGTGCAAATTTTACAGTTAAAACCCACATTTGGGAAGTTCCTGACAATTACATTTTAAATACAGTTCCTCAAACCAACTCTTTGCAAAATAAGCTGAAGGAACTAAAACTTTAAGATAATCCCACCTAAGAGAAGGGTCAGAATTCAGCAGTGCTTAGCTCTACATAAATGTAAAAAAAAAAAACTTCTATGTATGCAGCTCATCAATGATGATGCAAAAAGAACAAGCAGCTGAAATCCTGTAATTGGATCAACAGTCGCTGCAGAAAGATGCTTTGGAACTACAAGTATTTTGTCTCTTCAAGATACGAAGTGTTTTATTTTATCTTAGTACTTCATAAAATACTTCAAAAGTGTCATTGACAATTTTCAGAAATACTCTTTGAAGTGTTATGTTTGAAAAACAATTGTGATCAAGTATTTAATCATATACATGGAACTTGAGAAACACTAGGAAGGAAAGAATAACGGTGCCTGAGATGCTAATACCTTGAAGATATGCACCCACTCCCACACTTCAAACACTATTAGCTATTCTACTGATTATAGTCTCTCATGTAAGAGATGAAAGTGATTTCACTTTGATGTTGCTACCATTACTATCCAAACTAATCAACTTAACCCACCCCATGAATTTCTTTTGGATCTGCAGATTTGATTGTAACTGATACAAAAGTGCTCTAAGAAATGGAGGCATATTCCCTTATCTGCTTGCAACACAAGATGGGAAAATGTTGTCACAATTTTACTGAGCAGATCTACAGATCTATTTAATACAAACATACATTAAATTCCATACGAATAATTGAAGTATTTCTATGCATAGATGCACACATAAAGCAAAACATAGCATGCTTCTAATCACCAAATAGAGAAGGCTTACCATAAGTAAAGACCTCAACAACATTATTTGAATTCTTCTAGTTCCCAAATCCCTACAATTGGAAAAAAGGGGAAAATTAATTCCTTACCATATCTTCAAAATATCACTCATCATCTGCAACATTATTTCTGGTAACTGATTATAGCAGTCTTGGAAGGGATGCGGGATAACCACAAGTAAGGAGCAATTAACTCCAAATGAGGTGCAAATGAGGTTTTTGAAAAGGACATTTATAGCAAAGCTTAATAAAAGAAGCAGATACAACTGAGAAAGCAGTAAATGATATATGTGAACCAGATGCAAATCTTCACATTCAATTTTAAAATCCCCTTGTACATGAACCGTTCAACTGGCACATGCCTGACTTTAATTTCATAGGAATCAATGCTCTGAATGACTTCTGAAGTGAAATGTAATTGAGGCTATTAAGAAGCCTGAACATTTCTTCCTTCAAAACTGAAAGAACTAATCTGCAAAATCCACAAGAAAAACTGAAAGAATCCACTGATTTCTCAGACCACAGCAAACCACAAATAGCATCACTTAGCCTATTCTTTCTCTTCTCCTTTTCGTCCTGTTGGTGCTAAAAGAAGTTAAGAACCTATCAGTAGATAGCCACACTGTGCTCTTCTTGTGAGATCTTACAAAATAAAAGTGTAGTTGGAGTATATTGCTTTCTTCAAAGGCAGTCTTTCAATGAAACAAAAAAAGATGCACTTTCTTGATGTGTAAAACCCTTTGTCCACCAAATGAAAGAGGAAGTCTCTTTTAAAGTAAAAAGTTGGCCCCTGCTTAACAGTGGAGACTTCCACCTTCACTGGCTATAGCACTTGCTATATATTGCAGTTATTGGAATGTCTTGTGTAGTAGAGCCTGAATTTTCAGGACAGTACTGCAAGATTGTATCAGAAGTCAGGATGTATTAATTGGTAGTATGGCAGTTATTTAATCCTAGGTTTATAACAGGAGCCTGCTCACTTACAATGTTTTCCTATTTTTAAATCTAAAAAAAAATCTAAAATGAAACACATTCACTGATTTCTACAATTTATTAATGTTAAAACAGCTTATACAGAATGCAAAAAATCAAAAACTGTGCAAATTACACTGCTGCTTGAAATAACAGCCATAGTTCAATTTCCCTTCTTCAAAAACCGGCATTTCAGAAATTATGTAATTAACAGTCAATTAAGAAATTAATATCTGTATTAAGAAGAAATATCTGTAGAGAACAGAAATGCTTTAGTGAAAAATATGTAGCAAATCAATCATGTTTTCTATTAGTGATATGTCTGAAAACTGAGCTCATGATGCTGATGCATTTATTATCTATAGCACTTAATGCAGCTTCTAATGAGACTAGGAATCCATACTAACCCAAGGTGACTTGTATCCAGTGACTGTGAAGTTGCCCCAAAAACAGGTACTTTTCCCATTATGAACATCATAATCTCTGATCTCTGGTAATCTGGTAGATTGCTTCCAAAAAATCCTAAATAAAAACAAAACAAAAGCACAAAGGGAAAGAGAAATATTGTGTTATTAACATAAGGAATACATTTGCACAGTCAAAATAGATGAATAAATGTTTATATCTTTCTAAATAAATTGATTTGTTTTAGAGCATAACATCCATGCGTTCATTTCTGCTTAATGGCACAGGGTCTCTTCATGACACTCACCTTTTTTTTTTTTTAACCCCAATACTTTCAAATCTCATCCTCTTAAGTATGTAATTGGAAAGTTAAATATATGAAATCTCTTATGTGTAACTATTGAGGAACTGGGTTTCCTGTGGAACATAGTATCACTGCTTTTGTCTGTTAACACTGCTATTAAAACATTTACTAATAAGTCTCAGAGGTATACAACTCTTTCATGACTATTTCTTTAGTTAGAGACTACTGCTGTGTAGTAACGTAAATGCAACATTCATTTTTTGATATACACATATATATTTATACACCAACTTGAAGTTTTATGGTAATGGTCAGAAACAGCTTACTGAGTATCTGCTATTGCTCCAGAAAACTTCACAGAATAAACAAAAATACATACCAGTGAAAAGAATTAAAGTTATTTAAAGAGGTGAATACAAAGGAACATCACAAATGCACAGCAAATATGTATGGATATACACAGGTATATACGTATGTATACATAAGTATACATATAATTCAATAAATTTGTATGCATATATCTATCACTACAATGAAGAGAAAAATATGAAAAAAATAAAATGGGGGAGACAGTCTGGCTATTTTAATGAAATAACTTAGAGAAATTGTTGCTATGATTTTAAGCATTATGCATAAAAGGGTATATGTGGATCTAAATTATTTTAGGCATTTGACATGGTCTTGCATCACATTCTTATCTCAAAACTGGAAATATATGAATTGGAGGTTTGATTATTAGGTAGATGAAGAGTTGGTTGGATGGTCATAGACAAAGGGCTGCTGTCAGTGGCATTATATCCAGGTGGAAGCTGTCATAAGCAGAGTCCCCTAGGATTCCATCTTGAAGACTGGTGCTCCTCTACATATTTATCAATGACACAGATAGTGGGACTGAGTGTACCCTTAGCAAAACTGCTAATGACACCAAGCTGAGTGCTGCACCTGACAGAGCAGGATGGAGGAATGCCATCAGAGGGACCTGGACATGCTCAAGAAGTTGGGACATGGGAATCTAAGGACACAAGCCAGCAGTGTATACTTGCTGTCTGGAAGGCCAACAATGTCTTGGGTTGCATCAAAAGAATGGGCAGCAGGAAGAAGTACCTGTCTGCCCCCCTCTACTCTGCCCTTGTGAGGCTCCATCTAGAGTACTAAGAGTACTAGAGTGTCTAAGCCTGGGTCCCCCAGTACAGGAAGGATGTAGAGCTACTGGAGCAGGTCCTGAGGAGGGCCACAGAGATGACCAAAGGGCTGGAGGCACCTCTCCAATGAAGAACAGCAGAGGGAATTAGGCTTGCCTACCTCAAACAAGTGAAGACTCTGGGAAAACCTCACTGCAACTTTCCATTACTTTAAGGGAGCTTATTGAGCAGGAGGGGGACTGAATTTTTACACAGTCTGATAGTGAAAAGATCAAGTGGGAACGGTTTTAAATTAAAAGAAGGGAGATTTAGGTTAGATGTTATGAAGAAATTTTATACTCAGAGTGTTGTGAAATGCTAAAACAGTTTGCTCAGGGAGGTAGTGGATGCCCCAACTCTGGACGCATTCAAGGACAGGCTAGGTGAGATTCCTGGGCAGCCTGATATAGTGATTGGCAAGGAGAGGTGGAACTAGAAAATTTTAAGGCCCCTCCAGTCTAAGTCACTCCATGATTACAAGTCTCTGATAAAGGAACTACAATTAAATCATAGTACTACAACTGGTCACTGGGTGTCACTGTTGCTGCTACATTTAAACACTGGTTTCTATGAACTTTCAAGTGGTACCTATGAAAATGCATTACTGCATACAGCTGGTTAGATTATTTTCATGAAACTACTAACAATAGTACTGCAACTAAGGCATGCAATGATGTCTATATTTCATGGAATATACAAAACCAATACATTTATTGCAAGTCCATAAGTATTTAAATTTTCATTGAGCTCACTGGATATCTGCTCAGTCAACAATTAAAAGAACGGTTCTTTGGAAGACAGATCTGCAAACTAAGCCTGTGATTTAGACAGGAGTACTGTTACTCATTTTCAATTCAAGCTCTGTTTTAGTACCACCACATTGAGAAAAGGGCTGGGGAAGGGATTTTAAGTGAGCCTTTGATACCGACATTACTCACCAATTGTTTGAATAATAGCATTCTGGACAATTCTCTCATCACTCTCCTTAGAACTTGTGCTGAATGTGGCACTTCCTGCTGAGCTGCGCCTGTCACCCAACTCAAAGTCAACACTGATGCGTAAGTGCTTCAATAAGGTGTTAAAAACTTCCAGAACTGTTGGACCTGAAAACAACACATAAATGACTCCACTTGTCAAGGGAAGGATACCTTAAGGAAAGCAAAACTAGCCTTTTCAAATCCTTTTAAGCAGAAATCAGGGTAAGTTGAGAAGAGCAAGTGAAATTCACTGTTCGAAGGAGACAGCCTATGTAGAGATAAACTTACAGAGCATGCCTACACCCTGATATTTTAGAAATTACTTCAGAATCAGGAAATGCAATCAGGTATGTATGTATAACCCAACACTAGCAAGGTGTACTGGGTCTGGCTGGGATGGAATTAACTTTCCTGCATAGCAGTCTGCATGGTGCCGCACTCTGGATTTTTAACTCAAGGTGTTGATAAAACAGGAAGTGGGTAAACACCTCCCTGCAGATGGGAAACAATGAATAAATTCATTTTCTTTGTGCTTGTAGTTCTTGCTTTATTTAATAAAGTGTTTTTTATCTTGATTCAGGCAACTTCTCACCTGCCTTCTATTTCATCCCTGCCCTGGGAGAAAAGTGAACAAGTGGCTGATGGGGCGTTTGACTGTCTGAAAGTCAACTATCATGCAATTTTTACATTAAAAAAAAAAGAGTGGCTGCTGAAATTAAGCCAGTAATGGGTTAAACTGCAAGTATTTGTCCATGAATTTAGTTATTTCAAAACCTGCTATTAAAATCCAGTTCTATGGGTTGGATCAAATAATGAGTTCTTTTCACAATATGATAAAAGGTTTCACAGTCTACTTCTGCAGCTCAGTCAGTCCTATATAAACAAGAGAAAGGATAGGTTCAGAAGTAAGACCATTAAGCAAAGCAGTAATGTTTCAACAAGAACTTCAACAACAAGAGAAAGAATGGTACATTAAATGTGTGCATGCATGTGTGAAATGTACATGTTAAAAACAACTCTGATTTCAGGGAAATACACTACCATAAATTACATGATTCACCTTACTTCAGCTGCTTCACAGTTACCAAGGTAAAATTTCCCAGAGATCATTCTACACTTGACTCCTATATTACCTATTAGTCCTCCCATAGCATCTGTATGACAAAGCAACAATTCTCTTGACTTTGCAGTGACACAGTTCTCTCAGACTTCGTGACTGCTTATCAATAAGAAATTCCTGTCTTTCACAAGTCCATAAAAATAAATCTAACTTTTTAAAGCAAAAACTCACACATCCATAAGAAGTAAAATGACAAAGTAAGTATACTTGACTAACAGTAAAGGAGTAGGAGCCAAATATATATATATTTGTGTGTGTGTACATACACATACTATATATATAAATATATATACACACACATACATTCACGAAGCTGCTTTTAAATTAAATCCTCTCCTTCAGTCTGAAAACTAAGGAAAAACAAAACACCATTCCTCAAATCTATCCTCTGACCTGATGTGATTAATTCAGTAAAACCTACCTATTGATCCTTTAGCTGCTATTGCAACTGCTTCCAAAAGAACCTGAATAATACCAGCACGAACTCGGGGTGAATCCTTTTTGCAGGCATCAAGGTGTCCAAGAATTTCTTGTATTACATGATGTGAATATTGTGCCTTGTAAAAAAAGGAAAAAGTATCAGATATACCTTAAATAAGGGTATATTTATATGCCAGTCAGCTAGAGTCACAATTATGTTCCTATTCTACAACATTCTTACTTTTTTGTTTTTTAATTTCAATCGATTCATGATTAAGTATGGATTTTAAATAACTGCCAAGACAGATGAAGCCAACAGGTCCATCCAGCTCAGTATATAGAAGTATACGGTATCAAAATACTTTGGAACATCTACAAGAACACGAGATGTATGAAATGGTATTTGACCAGCTAACTGCAGTTCAAGGATTTCTGCTGGTCTTACAGAAAGGCATCACTGATAGAAACACTGGGAATACTGAGCTTTCTTCTTCAAAGCTGGAATTTTCTAATTGTGTCTAAGTGTCAGTGCTTGACATAATCCAAGAAATAGACCTAGGTCACTTTGCAACAAACAAGAGAAGTTTCCCACTGGAAAATAAATAAATGCAACACTACTTCATATTAAGCTTGTTTCTTGGGTTGTAAAATCAGTACAGCTGTATTTGCATAGAGATTTACATTTAACTTGAGAGATTTCTTTATCAAGCATAACGTCAGAGCAGTATGGTTATCGTGTTGCTTGTTCTGTAGCTTGCTGAGCAATCAGCCATCTGAGAACTCCATAAAAACCTTCTTCTGCAAGTTTACATTACACTGAAAATAAATCAAATAGCCTCTTATTACAAAGCACAATTAGGTTGTTGTTTGAAAAGTTTAGGGAATCACAAATCACACCTTAAGGAATAATGATTTACTGATGTAATCCATTGTCTAGTAGTATCATGGTGAAGCAAGCACTTAATGTCTGGTGTGCTCAGCAAGTGTATATGAGGAAAACAAACTGAGAATAAAACCTACCTGTATAGAATACATAATGATTTTGAAGCAAGAAACAGCAAATTCATTAGGATCCCATAGCTTATGATGGTCTAAATGCCTGTTACTATATATAAAAGGATTTGAAATAACAATATTCCATACATAACTATGGTGGTTTAATGCTAACAGGCAGCTAAGCAGTACCCTGTTGCTCTCTAACTCCCCTTCTTCAAAAGCACAAGGGGTAAAAACACAAAGCTCATGGGATGAGATAAAGACAGAGACTGTTGAAAAAAAAAAACAAAAAATCTTACAGAAATTGAATTCATGCCATGTTTCTAAATAGGTTACAGCATCACTTTTGGTTCGAACTTTCCCAAAGAACATAGTAATATCTACAGTTTAGCTTCAGCTTCAGAATAATAAAAGTGTAAGCATAAAGGTGAAAGAAGTCAGCAGGGAGAACACAAGAGAACTGACAGGACGCTTTAGCTTATTTTATACAGAATCTGGAAGTCTCAACTGACTCACAGGCCAGCTTCTACCAGCCTAGTGATCCAGAAGAGTACAGGTCTCCTTCAAGGTTGATTAAACCAGCTGGCTTAAAACTATGCTCTCGAGCCCTAGGTTACTTTCCAGTCCATTGCTGAGCTCAGAGAAAGTAATGCCTTTTAGATTTCTGAAGTAGAAATCTCTGCAGTAATAAGATTTTCAACAGTTCTAAAAGTAACAGCACATTTGCATTATTAAATATTAAATGGGAGTACCTGTAGGGGATGGTTTCTCTTGTGCGCATATCAACCACACAAATGTATTTAATGTATTTAACCATGAGGTACAAAGACAAACAAAATTACCTCTTTGAAACCTTCCAGGTTTGGTAGCTCACGATACGCTTACTCACGTCTACTTTCTCCCTAATATCTTCCCAGTACACTCCACCATTTTACTGTACAGGATTGCTCATTTCAGCTAGCCTATTTTCTTACTGTCTCATCAAGTACAAAATCATGTTCTCCACTGCCTTCTTCTGTATGTAACTGATCCTTTAATCTTTCAGGTTAGCACACAGTCTGTTACCTGTGACAGTTTCTCTTTACCTGCCTCAGAGATCAATTTAGGCAGATTACGTTCCACTACAACTCAGAGAAAGTTTTTTAAAAGCCTTTCCTCTCAAAACAAGGCATACAATTTTTTTCTCCAGAAGGGCAACATATAAGCTGCTTCAGGTAACTGAATTGATGGAAAGACTGAAAGGGGAAGATGACAGCCTAAGTTAATGTTTTATGTAATTGATGTATGGACAACATATTTGTTGTACCAGAATTTTCCTCCTAAAAAAAACAACAAAAAAAAAACAAAAAAACCCACAAATAATATATTCAGATAGGTGATATATTTTACTTGTCATAATGCAGGCAGTGTATTCAATGTAGTTTTATGATTTTGTAGAACACAGTAAATTACATTTTCAGTAAGGTATGTTCCATTTTGCTAAAATCACATCAAATCTTGCTTCATTCTCTCCCCCGTCCATCACAGATCTTTCAGTACAGAATATCTAAGTAAGATTTCAAAGCATTTTAATGTTGGATTAACAAATGCCATAAACTGTCTTTCATCACCACTGTATGTATGAAACAAATGTGCATTACCAGATTTCTCAAATTAAAAGCAACAGCAGAACCACTGATGGAAATTACTACTTTATGAACCAAGAGACACTAACTGACCCTGAATTCATCCACATTAACAGTAACTAATGAAAGCAATCCTCATAGTACAAAATGATCAACTGATACTGACATTTAGAAAGCAGAACTGAGCATGTATAGGCACATACAACAAAATCTCATGCTTCATGATTGCTGAATGAATACTAAACATCATCCTTTTGATACTGCTCAAAACGCTCATTCAGATGGTATGTCACAAGAACAGCATACAGTGGAATGAATAAGGGTTTAACTTGTTATACTTGGGAAGATGTTTGTTTTCAGGAGATTTCTGTATGGCTCTGGATCTGTATCATCTATTCAGTGTTTCAAATTCATGCCAGAATTCTGATAACTGCCGATCCGTGCACCAGATTAGCATGACGGATGCACAGGGAAAGTTGGGTAGTAGCACCACATTCAATCCTTCTGGACAAATAACAAGTGGTTGCAAAAGCTTCCCCATTAAGGAAATGATCATCCAATTTTCTTCAAAATACCTGTTTGTGCTTAACAGTACTAACTTGAAAAAGGCTTTCAGTAGCTTAAAAGCTTTTCAGTGTATGAATCAAATCAGAGTCTGTAGCAAGAATTAGACCACCTAAAAGTACATATTCCTTTAACAGGTGGGTATCCTGAAAATCTACAAGAAGAAGCAGGCAGCACTCCTCATCACCATGGTGTACCACTGTGCTTACATCTTCCTGCACAGATTTTCCTGAGAAAATGTCTAATTTGAAGACACTAACAGAGGTGAAAGATGCAGTTTTAAGTTATATCAGTGTTTGCATTTTTTGTTTTCTTCTATTTTTTTTAATTAAAAACAAAAACAAAGAAAAAAAAACACACACACACACAAAGGCTGCAACTGGAACAATTCCAAGAACAAAACCAATAAACGATGGACTTAACAGTTAATATCAGGAACAATTTGTAGATGCATTTGTCCATAACACACATACATCTGCCATTCCCTGGCATCAAAGTTTTTAATAACATTCTTCACAGAATATCAAAATGGGTCTTGGAAGAAAACTGCATGAAAGCAGAATTCTGGACACAGTATTCTTTCATATAACTTGACTCATCTCTTCACTAACTACAACTATCATCAGTACCTTGAACAGTTTCCCATTCAAGAGAAAGGCCAGCTGTGGCAACAACCCATCCTAACCATTACACTACACTTCTAAAATCAACAAAATAGAACTCACGTTTCTCCATAACCAGTTTCAAGTTAAGAGACAAACAATAAAGAGGTGAATTTTAAAAAAGGGTAAGTTTTTGAAGAAATTTTAATGACTTATCAAAGTCCTAAATGCTCAAAAGAAGGAAAGAAATGAATGCAAGGATGAAATGTAAAAAATATCTCAAGGTCTTCCACAAGTTTCCAACTTACGCAAAAACAGGTCTGACAGCATTATTCATATTTCCATAGGTTGCTCTTCCTAATAGTTCTCTGAAACAGTTCTCGGCCAGCAAAGCTGGATTTTCCTCTTTCTCTCCTCCTGTAGGAGAGGACGGAGGGCCAGTTCTGCTGAAATAAGATAAAATAACATTCAAGTTACCACTGAAGAATATTCACCTTCCATACTGTGTATGCAATTGGTTTTACAATATTCATTACAACAGTTGTTCACTGTCAGCCTGTTGATCCAGGCAAGAATTGTATATCAAACACACATCAATACAGAACTCTAAACAATAAAATATTTGATCTAATACCAGAACTGTATATATCCTTCATATATTTACTCAGCACCATGCACTGTAATAATAAACATGCATGTAGCTAAAACAAATGTCTAGGAATACTAATGGACTTGTTACCCACTTAACTACTGCCTCCTACAAAAAAATGGAACAGAGGCAATGAAATCATAGAGTTGTGCGGAACATTAGTTATTTTGTTCAGACTAATGATCTCATTCACCTACCCACTACTGAATCCAAACTGTGGGTGAGTGTTAAATAAAACTCCAATATTTCTACAGAAGCAGATGGCTTGTAAGATAAAAAAAATAAAAAAATTGATCAAGCTAATTAGAAAATTGTCATCCACAGTTACCTCTAATCAGATAATGTAGAAATAAGGGAACAATCAATCAGAAGGTGACTAATTACCACAGAATACTGTGCTGGGTGCCCATGCCCCAGGGCTGACCATGAGCTGCACAGCCCCTGTGGGCAGAGGTCAGGGCTGCCCTGTGCCAGACAAAGCTGGTTCCAGCATTATAATGTGCTAATATTACTAACACTACATTTATTTCAATTACAGAAATGTATTATTGACGGCGAAGAATGACAAAAAAAATCCTGATATTTTAGGAGGGAAAGGAAAAGCTATGAGAAGGTAGAGCTCCCCATAGTTCTTCTCTACCATTTCTTCAGTCACTGCTAATAAAATCATCTCCCACTGACTTAAAATCAGCAAATATCAACAGCATTTTAGATGCAAATTTAACTTACAACTCAGTGAATACTGCAGTGCAGAACTTTGAGTGTTTTGTATTATTAATAGGTTTTTTTGAAGTTCAAATACTGTCAAATACTGTCATTTGCAATTATTTCTTTTTTCTCTGTGACTGGGAATCAGACTGACTGTTTATATCAATGTAGTACAAGGACAGTAAAAATTGCAGAGAGAATTACAGACATGAGAAGCAAAACTAGGGAAACAATGCTCCATTTTGGACAAACTGAAACCAGTCAAAGTTTTAGCCAAATTCTTCAGTGGACTTTGAAGCCTGTCCTCACGTTGCAAAACCTGAAGTCAGCACTGGCACCATAAGCAGTGAATGACTGAACCTTTCCAGAAGAGCATGCATTCTGCCACGTTCCTTTTTGATGGATATTTTTCTTTTTTTGTTTTTTGTTTTCTTGTTTCCCCATGCAAGTGCCCACTTCAAAACACAGAGACTCCTTCAACAAATTAAAGGCAACTGAAAGCTATTCTGATTTCAAGTATTTCATGTCATACCATTAAGCTGTTAATGACATTTCATTTAAATCAAGCAGTTGAGAAAAGAGAGATTTAGAAAAAAAAATATAGTTCCCACTAAGGTTCAGTATTACTTCTCAAGAAATACTGCACCTATATGTTCCAACTTTTTTTTTTCCTTTCTTCACAGAACACGTTAAAAATGTATAAAGACACTCTGATAGGAAAAATCTAGTATTTCAAGATTACTAAGGTTTAAAAGATGCGTTACAAAAAACCCACAGCTTAGGTTAACATCAGATTTTGAAAAAGCCATGACAGTGTTGCTAGCTTGTCAGATTTTAATAGTAAGGAAGTCCCAGGTACCCTGGGAATGATTGGAATATCAGTAAACTGCAGCTTTATTCAGCTGCTGTGCACACTGATTTCCAATTTCTTTCTTTTTTTTTCCATTTCCAATTCTGGTACAGTCATATGGTCATCCTCTTCAGATCAAAGACAGAAATGAGTGTAGGAGTGTCATTCCTATTAATGTTTTGACACAGACTTCCTTGAAGAGTATAATGAAGAGAGGAGTAAGGTAAGACAACAAGGAGAAGACGACACACTGTGGATACATCTGGAAGAATTCTAGTTAGAATGCAATAAAAATAAGTTATAAACTGAGAAGCACTGTTTGGATTCCTACTTAGAAGAAGTTATAGGAAGAAACTGCAGAAGTTGTGTGAACATTATGGATATATTCAAACAAGTCTCTAAGAAGTACTAGTATTTTTTTTGCCTTAAGGAAGGTTGACACTTTCAACTTCACAGTTATCTTGAATGATGATTTACAAAATAATGGAAAATAACCTTTCAATTTTCTATTTGATGCCTACCTTCCCCATTTGTTCTGAATCTTCTAGAAAATTTTTATAGGGAGGGAAGAATCTCTCAGATTTATACTACACTGAAAGTAAGCACAACAATTGTAGTGTAGTACCACTTCAAAAAAAACACATTAATTATTATACGTTAGAGACAGAAATTTATTTCAGAGCCACCTATTCAGACACATGGAAGAAATTAGCCACAATTACAATTGTCTTAAAAAAAAAAGTGTAAATATTCAATCCTCAACTCCAAAAAGCATATAATCTGATTTGTATTCAGGAGTTAAGTTCTGAATGCTAAACAAATAAAAATTATACTGCTCTTTAAAGTAAAGCTTGGATATGTTTGTTTCAACTTTACAACAATTAATTTCTATGGACTTCAGGTAGAGGTATTTTCTAGAATTTCTGTCTTCTTATAATGCTTTAATTCAATCAGACAAAACACTATGCTTCTTAGAGGCTTCTTGAAGCACAGGAATATTTGGTTACCACAAAATATGAAGTTTCATATAAAACAAATTAAGACATTCTCTATTATCATTTAAGGTCAGAAGATCAACCATTTATAAATACTGTTTTCAGCTTTTCTATCATACATGCATCACAGGGCCTGATTTGCCACATGGAAATTCATGAGTCTTTTCTTCTACTGAATGCACATTATAGGAAAAAGTTTGAAGAAGCCTGTTCAGATATTTAATTAACAGTTGCCTTTTAACAGATTTGCTTTTTTGCCAGCAATGCTGCATTGCTCAACATACGATAAAAGTGAGTCCAGTAGCACATAAACTGATCTGCTTTATGCAGTCAATCCAAATCCTACTTCAGCCAGAAGTTAACTCGGCGTTATAAAGGTAAGTATATGCTTGGGGGCACTGTAAGGGGTAATTAAGGAAAGAGCATCTAGAAACCCTGTAAGAGCAAGTGAAGGCCAAAACTTTCTCAAAGAGCAGGTTCAGAAACCTTTGGCTCTCATTCAGATGTCTCCTCACATTTAAAATCCAAGTGGATATTTCAGTGTGTACTCGGTGAGCTGCTAGCGATATGCAGCAAATACATAAAGCATGCACAGATGGACAACAAATGATTTCAGCCATTTAGTTTGACAATTTACTTAAAAGAATAGCCAGATACTAACAGTTACGAATAAAAGAAATGAAGCTGAGGAATGAAAAGAAAAAACAAAGAGAAATCTGAATGATTATCAAAGTTGAGTGTCACATGAAAGCATAAAAAGCATGTTGTCATACTTTTTTGTTGTTGTTGGATGCCTGCTGTGCCTACTAGGCAAGTTTTGAAGAAAGCTAGGGCTGGACAGGATGCAAACATTTAAGCTTTTCACACAGCTGAAGTTGGTTTTGATATGAGGAAGTTTTACTGTATTATCAATAACCATCTTTTACACCTGCATAGTATTAAGACATGAATGCATACAAGGACCACCATACCTGACATCGTTGCTATTATAAGGTAAATGGCATATCCTCAACATTAGTTATCACTATCAGTTTTCTGAAAGCCAGCTTGGCAGGTAAACACACCCAGGAGCTATTAAGAACAGAAATTTTCTCTCTTCTCTTTAAGAACTGCTACAGACAGGTCAGAGAGTTGCTACCAATGACTAAGCAGGAATTGAACTCTTTACTTTTAACAAATATAACTAGTGAAATCTGAGTTACCTAACAAACTTGTGTTTACTAATCTCTGTATCCGACATATTACAAAAACAGAATTAACAATATTTAAGGAGTAAACACGGATATCCAAATTCTTGAACAGTGAATATGTAAAATGCAGGTGGTTGAAAAGACAGAAACACGAGCAGCAAGTAGGTAAAGCTGTTCTGTGTCAAGAACACGTGGCTAATAAACTATTGATTTTCACCAGAAAAAAAGATCAGTATCATAAAAACTAGAACTTTCTCAAAAGACACACTAGAGACCAGGAATCAAACTACCTGTCAATATCCTCTATCTTCTGCATATTAAACAGCAACGATGGTACTATCTTATCCATGTGCTGAGGTTCCCATATAGTTGCTCGAAGTTCATCGTTAACTGTCTTACGAACCACTCCCTGAATGCCCCTGATTCCAGCAATTCGGATCCTAAGGAAAGAAGAAAAGGAATTATTTAACAGAAGAAACTTTGCAGCACTTTGCAGCATGGCTGTCTACCCATTATGCAGTTCCAATTACGTAATGTGGAATTTCTTTGTGTTCTCAAAAGCAGTAATTTGGAAATTATCGGATAAAACCTTGATAAACTCTGATGGACAGTAAATTCTGTAGTTGCAATCCTAACCTATTCCAGTGTAAAAAAAACACATGAAATCAGCACAGCTCAGCTGGTGCAACAGCTACCACAGTAACGTGATTAAGTCTTTAAAAACTGTAGTTAAAGCTGTGGATTAGCAGTAAGTCTTTCAAGACTTGTGGAAGATGAACAACATGGAAAGCATTCAAAAGATATTTCTGTCAAACTAAGTCTGACGCACCAAAAGAGCCACTGCTTTTGTTCTCAAACTCTTAGCAAAATTAACTGGGACTGATAAACAACAAAAGAAAACTTAAAATAAGTTTTTAAAAAGACTTAGTCTAGCTGTTAGCTATTTTCATTACTTTCAACAAAAAGAACATGTACAATGAAATGTACAGCAACTCAATGTTGTTTTTTTCCCCAGATATCAAGTTATAAAAACCTAACAATGTAGCCTTCTCTTTTAAATCTATTTCTGAACAAAGCTACATGTACTCAGACAGGATCCAACAGCAGTCATCTAGTCATTCTAGACTTTTAAATACAACTTTAATAGGGTTATATATGAACCCAAGAAGGAGGTGTACTTTCTGTTCCTCTAGTACAGCTACAGTGCAGTATCCAATATTAAGTTTTCAATATTAAGAATCTAAGATTGACATTTAAGACAGAGAATTTCCAAAACACCATCACTGAAAGGTTTTTAACAGGTAACTGCAGTCACCTACAAACAACTTGGATATGAATTTAACGTTTAGAATGAAGCAACACTTTTTCTCAGAATTTCTGATTTTTAATTATTAGCTCTTCCCACAATCAAATTCTGCTGATACACTGGCTTTTCAGCAGACTCCCTCTGAAAGGGAAAAGTCACTTATAAGGTGATATTCACTCTCAGGCTCAGAAATCTCCATTATTTGACCATAAATGTAGACTACATTCAAACCAGTAAGTTCAGTGGAACCTCAAGCTACGCAGGCAAACTGCAGCTACAGATGTCCATTTCAGGATAAGCTGAATTGTGCTCCAGGCCATATCAAATGCACTAGCTACCTGTGATATTGAAAAATAATAACTGAAGAAGATACAGAACTGTTATCTGGAATCAAGGCTCATTTTTTAACTCTGTTGTTACAGCAAATTTGATATAACAGGTCCAAGAACAATTTTTTCCTAATGGAAGAAGACTTATTTTAAATCTATATTCCAAAAGAAATGGATTCAAACTGCCTACAACAATGTGAAAGAGCTGTATTGCTACAGATTTGGTTATTCTGAGTAAAAACTTTCCCTGACATAAATGTGAAAATATATACATGCTTCTGTGTATTAAAGCATTAGTAGCACTAATTTCACATTCCTTCTGTTGTACAGGAGGTCTAAAAAAAGATGTATGATTTGATGGCTTGAAGCATCGAATTTAACCCATACAGGAGAGGTTTAATTCCTCTAAATAAGGTATTAAATTACATTACAGAGATTACATTTAAATCAAGGATGCGTGCAGTCTTACATCACTAGGATGAAATTCCTCCCTAAGGGTACATCAACACTGCAAACTGAAGCACAGGTAATAATGTAGGCTGATAATGTGCAAATCTGAACTAACACAGTTCTCTTATTACAATAATAACTGCTCCTTCGACATATGTTATTTTGCGGTATTCTTCTGAGCAGATAACACCTGAGAAATGAATCAGTTATACTCTTAATTCATCCATGTTCTGGCCCATTATTAAAATTATCTCTCTTTTATGAGGGAAAATGAAGGTAGAAGAAATACTAAAAAAAAATCCTGAACTGTGCTCCATATATTAACCTGATACGGAATGTTTTAGGTAGTTAAATATTTCTTTTACTTACACTAAACCTAAAAACAAACAAAAACACACCAAAAAAAAACTCACCAGGTTCACCAGGGACACTTGATTAAGAATCACAGAAATCACGAGAACAGATTGGGCTGGAAGGGATCTTAAAGGTAATCTAGGTCCAACACTAGGTCAGTTTGCTCAAAGCCCCACCCTACCTGGCCATGAACACCCAGGCAAGGAGCATCCACAGCTCCTCTGGGCAATCTGTTCCAGTGCTTCATCATCCTCATGGTGAAGAATTTCTTGCTTATACCTAATCTAAAAATACCCTTTTTTAGTTTGAAACTCTTGCCCCTTCTCCTGTCACCACACTCTCTAATAAAGTACATGGACTTTTCATAGTTGGCTGAACAATTTAATGCATGGAAATAAAGGAGTGTAACAGTGATGAAAATCATGAAGTTAAATACTGATAAACAATTCATGTTAAGGAAAAAAAAATCACTAGGGGGAGCTGAAGTTAAAAGAAATTGTGCTGCTTACGTAACTTTAAAAAGTACAAATTCACAAAGGCATTTCAGCTTCACACAGTATCATATGACAGAAATCTAATAAAATTCAATTTTAAGGAATAATTCTCAAATAACAGACTGAAAATATGCTTTTCTATTGATGTAAGAGGACACACCGATTTCTCAAATTCATTAGGCAACTTGCAAACATTTATAGTAATAAGTACTGACCTTCTGGAGAGAATCCATGCAATTTAGCAGGCATTAATCACATCGAATTTCACCTAAATATTCCATGAGCTCTATCTATTTAAGATTTTCAGTATTCAGTCCCACTTAAGAAGTCAGTTTCATTTTTTTCCTATGGAATGAATTATTCCACTATATATAATAGTAAAAACTTTACAAGCAATTCTTTGCAATACATAAGGTATGGCACTTACTCAGTTTGTGTTTCTGGATCGTGGTCACATGAATGACACATGGCACTGAACCGAGACACAAAGAAATCATAGCGTCTGTGATATGAAGGTGTGTCTTCCTCAATGTTGGCAAATTTGACAAACTGGAAAATGAAATATATTAAAAGAAGCTTTAGGTACAAAGATAAGGAATATTAAGCTTCATTTAAGAATAATACAAAACAGAATCCAGATATTTAAATAATATTACAAAGTTTAAACATCTAATTTCATAGAAGAGAAAATCAAAATGAGAGGTTTTCTTTTTAAAGAATTTCCTACAGAACTTCATTTAGATTATTTCAATCATTACCCAATGATGAAACTGAATTAAACTACATATTAAGCAATATGTAAACATCTCAATAGCAAATGTCTTTAAGTCATGCAATCCAAGAAATGCCATGGTAGACTGACAATGACTGGCAAAAGAAGCAATAAAATTCAAAGGAAACAAACTTGAAGGCATTCTGTCAATTCTGCTTATTTTTACAAAAGGTAAAAAGAAAAAAAGAGAAAAAAATTAAAGGAGGAGTTGAGCAATAACGAAACTGCAACCCTGTCAACCTAAGCACCATTCACCTAAAGCTCCATTCACAAAAGACCTAAAATATATTCAGATTTGGAAACTCCTACAAAGTAACAGAGGGATAAGTAACAATCAACATAGATTTGTCTACTGGAAATCAGATCAACTGAGCTTAAATTATTCCTATGACAAGGAAACAGATTTTGTGAATCCAGATGAAACAACACTTGTCACATCTTAACTTCAGTGATGTTGACCAAAAAAATACCCAAAAAAAATCTCAGAAGCAAGAAAAATGCTGTCAAAAGAATACTTCCCACATGGCAGATGCAAAAAGGCTTAAAAAAAAAATACTGACACTTGTACATCATCAAACTGCAATAAGGTACTGAGCAAGTTTCTGAAGAGGCCTCTCTAGCACTAGGTAGCATTTCAGTTTTACTAGAGTCTTAGATAATAGAGTGCTACTTTATGACACGCTTTATGCCTAGAATGTGCCAAACTGGAACTGGGACCTGAATAAAAGACGGAATTTAGGAATGAAAAATGCAAAGTATGACTGTACAAATACATGTCAGACACAGCTGAATGCAGATAAGAAACTCAGGGTTATTATAAAATGCACATCCAACAGAATTCAATGCTGTTATACTGGCATGAAAAAGAAAACAATGTAATCTGCTATTTATTATTTGTGAGATCTCTGAAGAAAATTTTGCCATCTAATTGGCATTAATAAGCCCACAGATCAGTAATGCATCCAGTTTAAGTATCATTGCTGAAGATACTGATTAAGTGATACAGTCCTTCAATTATCCTACAGATGAATAAAGCTTTAGGTCAAAAACACGTTAAAAAGACTGAAAGATATTAAATTACATATTTCAGAGCTGCCAAAAAAGATACTAGTCTTCCAGTACACAGAAGACAGCTGCAAAAAGAAAAGAAATAATCTGTTTTATTTGTTCAGTGATCAGAGGAAAAGCAATACTGAGCTTACAGTGCAGCAAAGGCTATATTAGTTAAACATTAAATAAACCACCTAAGTGAACAGACTGCCTGAAGGCACTGTGGATTCTTTATCACTAGAAATTTTAGAACGGACCACACAGAGAAGAAAAAAAGGGCGAGGAACAGCTGTCAGGAAAGGTTTACCACAGTGTTTATGCTGCCTTGAAGCAGAGTGATGTCACATTAAGATACCTCCACTTTTTCCTCTGCAATGAATTCTTACCAATTGACAAGCAAAAGCTGAGACATTTATTGTCTATCTACAAAGACAGAGAGGCTTTTATCATCATGTTATCACATACTTATAGACCTTCTTCAGTATGACCTACAGCATACTGAGTCGTGGACGTTCTGATATGGCTGAAAGAGGAATTTGTGTATTCCTGAAAAAACAAACAAAACAAAACAAAACTCTATTTTTACTCCGTAATCCTACTTTTTCTTTATCTAGGACGCTTACCCGTCATAAACACACTATCAGTTCACCTTCAGAAAGTTTCTAAAACTATATTCCCATTCACTACTGAAAAATCTGCAGAATTCTCTAATACCAGTTCATTTTGTATAACTTTTTGTAGGGAAGAGCTTGTTTAGTCAGGTAGTAAGAAAATGAAAATACAACACAAAACAACAAAGTAAGAACAACAAAAACAAAACCCGTATATTCTGCTGTCACAGTTGGGAATTCAGAAAATGAACAGCAACTGTACTGTACTTCCCAATACACTGAGGTATAAAACCCACCTTTTCCCTCCCAATGGAGGCTGGAAAACGCTTCACTACCTTATTTCTCACTAGTTTGTTTCACAAAACCATTAATTACAAAACAGAAGTACACATTCTGAAGGGCTTTTTTAATTTTTTTTTGAAGGAAATGAACTAATTAATCCTTAAAATTTAATAAAGCATAAAGTTCAGGGGGGAAAGGAGTAATATGATCTTAAGTGTTTTTCAAGCATTTAAGTTCACAATTCAGTCATACAGCAAACTTCCATAAATGTATGAACAGAAATAATATACTGTATCAGTGGCCATGAGAATATTAACCCATCTAGCACCCAGGATCAGTAGTAACCATGTAAAAAATGTGAAAATTTTTTTCATTAACATAATCTTGCAACATTGTCTTTAAAATACTGTAATACAATTTGCTAGGAGGAAGATCTTTTGTACTAAGGAATTCTTTTATCAGAATAAACGTTGAATTTAGACCAAGAAAATGTCAGCAACTCTCTGGATTTTTCTCCTAAACCACAATGTAGCTTTACAGCAGGGATTCAAGTACTTGGTCTCTCAGAGTGATCCTCACAGTGAAGTGACGAGAAAGAACTGATGACCCCCTCCCATATATCATAATTACATTCACCAAACATAAAGTACTTCCAAATTATATTACAGGTTGAGCATTTAGATGACTGAATGTTTAGGTCACAGGAAATCTGTCATAACACTGTTCTAAGATGCACTGTCATGAAAAAAATTGCACAATACAGATTATTCTATACTTCCTACTTGCTCTCAAGACGTTATAGTTGTTAAAATATCTGACTCCTAAGCATCTAAGATATTTTCAAGCATAACACAAATGTAAGAGGTGCTTAACTTAAAAAAGGCAAAATTGTTATGAAATTCAGAACAGCTGCCTAGCATATAAAGTGCTGGCTTTTTTTTCCCCCTGTACTCAGCACTGGTGAGGTCGCATCTCAAGTACTGCATTTAGTTTCATGCCCCTCACTGCAAGAAAGACATCGAGGCCCTGGAAGTCTGTCCAGAGAAGGGCAATGGAGCTGATGAGGATCTGGAGCACAAGTCTTACGAGGAGTGGCTGAGGGAGCTGGGATTGTTCAGTCTGGAGAAGAGGAGGCCCAGGGGGAGATGTTATTGCTCTCTGTAACTACCTGAAGGGAGGCTGTAGAGCAGGGGGTTGGCCTCTTCCTTCGTGTAACTGGTAACTATTACCAGTTACCAGTTACACGAAGGAAGACAAGAGGGAATGCCTCAATCTCTCCCATGGGAGATTCAGACTAGATGTTAGGAAATATTACTTCTCTGAAAGAATGGACAGCCACTGGAATGGGCTGCCCAGGGAGGTGGTGGAGTCACCAACCCTGGAGGTATTCAAGGAATGTTCAGATGTTGTGTTGAGGAACATGGTTTAGTGAGAACTGTTGGTGATAGGTGGATGGTTGGACTGGATGGTGTTGTAGGCCTTTTCCAAGGTGACTCTATGATTCTATGATTCTATGATTTTTGTTCTGTTTTTATATATATAGAAGTAAACACATCACTCAATCACAGTAAATACTTGCAATAAAATATTTATGGAAGTTTTGCCAGTACAAGCAACTTCTGTGCTCATACAATACAGAAGGTACAAAAAGATACTTAACATTGGTAATACCCATTTTCACTAATTTTGAAATGAATAAAATTTAAGCAGTATAAAATCTTACATGTCTACCACTAAATGTGGTAAGAACATATTTAGCTATTCAGAAGATGCTTATCCTGGACTAAGTCACACTGCCAGGGAGAAACAGATTGTGCAAGTCCTATGAGTATATCATGCAAATTCTGAAATTAAATTCCCAATAACATAATTACTTAGGTATAATTACGCTGTCTTATCACTCTTAGGTAGCCAATACTTCACATTTAAGAAAAATTAGATGTAGGGACAGAAGTTTTGTTACCCTCTGAATGTCTTTAAAGGTCAGTTTTTTTCTGCAGTTCCAGAAGAATCAACACACGTTAGATTTAAATATGAGTTACATTAAGGTACCTATCTGTAAAAATGTGTAGGAAGGATCTGAGCAGTATTTGCTTTTATTTGAGCTTCCAACTCCTATCTTTGATAGCCTGAATTTTTCTCATGTTTCATTTGGAGGGGGGAATGACGATAGAGATTATCACAAAAACTACTATATTTCATTATGAGGAAACCATCACATATGAATAACAAAAAGTGCGTGAATGTACTTCACTCCAGCAAGCAACTGTAAAAAGAACAAATACTTAATTCCTATCACTACATTCATACAGTCACAGAATTCCAGAATGACTGAGGACAGCAGGGATCTCTGGGTCCACCTGGTCCAAACCATGTCCAAACATAGACCTCAAGAGCACAGGGCCACATCCAGTTGCCTTTTGAAAGTCTCCAGGGAAGAGGAGGGGGAGACCCCACAACATCTCTGTGAAAACTGTGCCAGTTCTCAGCCACCTGTACAACACAGAAATGCTTCCTGGTATTGAGAAGGAACCTCCTGTACTTCAGTTTGTGCCCACTGCTTCTTGTCCCAGTACATAGTGCCATTAACTTCACAAATGCAGTACTAAAATGATAATTAATAATGACAAGAAAAGTTAGATCAGTAACAGAAATTAGCAATTTAGAAATAAGTGAGTTGCCACCCACCAGCTCAGGCTGCCCAGGGCCCCATCCCACCTGGCCTTGAACACCTCCAGGGATGGAGCATCCACAGCTCCTCTGGGCAGACTGCACCAGAGCCTGAACACTCTCTTTCCAAGAAACCTTCCCTAATATTCTACCTGAACCTTCCCAGTGCAACTTCAGGCCATTCCCTCTAGTCCTATCACCAGTTACATGAGAAAAGGCCGATCCCCACCTTGCCACAACCTCCTTTCAGGGAGTTGTTGAGAGCAATAAGGTCTCCCCTGAGCCTTCTCTTTTCCAGAAAGAACAATCCCAGCTCCCTCAGCTGTTCCTCATAAGGCCTGTGCTCAGAACCCTCACCAGCTTTGCTGCCCCTCTCAGAACGCGCTCCAGGGTCTCTCAATGACTTCCCCGTAGCGAGGGGCCCAAATCTGAACACAGTACCCAAGGTGTGGTCTCACCAGTGCTGAGTACAAATGCTCCCCCCTTGGCAATACTGTTTTTGGACACAAGCCAGGATGCCTTTGGCATTCTCAGCAGCCTGGGCATACTACTGCTGACTCATGTTGGTGACCCTTGGTTAAAAACCCCCAACTCCACTTCTTTCACAGTTTTTCAACCACTCCATCCCCGGCCTATAGTGTGGCCAAAGTGCAGAAACTGGTACTTGTCTTGCTGGACTTCATCCCATTAATTTGGGGAAGAATTTAGAAAGTGACAGGATGAAGAAGAGTGCTCAGTGTACTGTCTCTCTATACCTTTAGTGCCTATAAGAAAGAGTGGGTGTTCTAGAGATTGAATACTTTATTGTACATTAGATCACTACTAATAGTACATAAATCCACATTTGAACACAGAATGAAAGGAGGTTCCTTTAATAGAAATAAGGGGCCAACACAAACTTTCAGACCAGTATGCTATGGATAAGCAAAGCAAATACAACAGTATTCTACCAGGAATAACAGTTCTGATATTCCTGACATTCTCAATTGTATAAAGACACACTTCAGTCAGTGAAAAATACTTATCATAAGCCAAAACTCACAAATATCAAAATCTTGATATTGTATTAGGCACTGGTTGGTCACTTTCCTATCTGGGATACTGTACAACTTCTTTCAAATAGCAAGTTAGGTGAAAGTTAGCAAAACCAGACCCCTGCTCGTGCACAAGAAGCACAACATTGTCAGAAATGTTATGATTATTTCACCAATACTAAAAAATAAATTCTCTCCAAAATCAATTTCTTTATCAACTAAATAAATCATTTGTGTTAAATAATTTAAACATGATAATTTTGGCTTATACACATCCACAGCTCTATATGCTTTACATTCAGCTGAGTTGCCTCAGTGTATCTTCTGAGACTTTTACTAAATTGAACTCCTCAAAGCTTTTGACCACTGCTTATGAAATAAATTCTCTGGACATATTCTAAAAAACAAACAAACAAAGGACAGACAATATGAATAATTAAAAAAAATAAATTCTCACTACTGTCTCAAAAGATCTTAGACACAAGTTCAATGTTTGAAAACCTCCATCCCTAGTTAAGAGGAGCAGGCAAAATGAATTAACTCCATTCTAATAATGTATCAGCCATAGAACTAACAATACATTTAATTATTTGTACAAGGGGAGATGCAGATATTTTATACACGTTTTTAAGTCGATTTACACTATTTCAGTAACAAGAGAGAAATTTAGCGCTTCTGTATATTTCCAAATAATAAACTTACTGCAATAAGCTTTCAGATTCTATATTACTTAAGTCAAGGAAGTCTCAGTTTTTCTCACCACATTTTTTTTTCAGTTTCCCCGCCAGCATATGCTGTCTTAGCACATAGTTAATAAAAATATCTACCACGGTACAAACAGACATTCTGTACATTGCAGACACTGCCAATTTGAAACCTCTTCTACTTCAAGAGAAGCATGTTTTTCCAGAACAGTACTCTTCAGTTTTGATTTCTAGAAGTAAATAAATGATAATAATTTAAAAAAATTATGATTTTAAAAGTCAAAGAGCTGAATACAAGCTTATTGGGTGTTTTTTGGTAAGACATGGAGTACCAAACAGAAAAAGTTCTGCCTCCAAGAATCTAAGATTCACAAGTTAAGTAAAAACCTTGAAGGCAATATCAGCAGCTTTCAGGTCTTTTCAAGACTTTCAATTTCAGGGAGTCATTCAGTTAATAAGTTTGTTTTTTCTTTTAATCTGAAGCCCCCAACTCTGTGTACCATGAGAGCTCCCATAGGTGAAGCAAAGTCTGTCTGGGAGGTTGGAAAAAAAAAAAAAATCTAACAATCAAGTAAGATTCAGCTGTCTTAAAAGTCATAATTGCCCTTGTATTCCTGTGAAGCTTTGGAAGTCAGCTTCAGAATGGAAAGCAATCGACATACTCTTAAAAAAAAATACAGAATATGATCGTGGTTATAAGGAGAAACTGAAGTGACATTTTGTTTCAACAACAACAACAAACTTTCCCTAACATTACTTGACTTTTCACCAATTTAGAGACATATGCTTTGCTTACAATTTGTTTTACTCATAGCTATTCAAGACAGTACCAGCTTTCCCTTCAAAGTGGCAAATTGGAATAACTGAAGCAGATAAAGGATAATTCAGTTATATTTCACCATCTATATTTTCTTTGGGAGGAGAAAAAAAAAACTAATAAAAGCTTAAAGGGTTGATAAGCTTTCTCCACACCTGACATCAAATTTACTTAACATCACAGTAGGTCAATGTCCTCAATGAAAGAGGAATTCAGTGCCAATATAGAGTTTCTTCCTCCAGAGTTAACACAAATTGACTTTTCTCTCTATTGACTATACAGGGCATCTAGACAAATTAGCATAATAGACTAGAATTAGTCATTGCAACATTGCTGAAGATCCATATATTCACTCTACTAACAGAATTTAATATCTCGTTTTTGGTTACTGAGTTTCAAGACAGAAAAACAAGAAATATTTCCTAAATTTAAGAAATCCAGTGATTCATTCTGCTCATAAAAAGCCTCATTAGGAGTGGACAGCAATATCAAACAGATGACCATAATGTGAACTTCTGTTCAATATTCACTTGGAAGTGCTGTGTGCCTTGTATATCAACAAAGTGGAGGTTTACAGTAACTGTTTATCACTGAGGATTTTAAACAACTGGAAAGTGATATGTGGTGAAATAAAGAACTGAATGCTTCTGTTTCCCCGTTACTTCTCAGCTAACATGAGTCTTTCTCCATAGAGTCAGTGCCATAAGGAACTCATTTCCTCTTTCTCACATCACCTCTCTTTTTGCTGAAAGAAATAAAACAATGCTTTACCTACACAATGTCTTCAGGAGGTTTCTTACAAAGACTCAAAATAAGAATTCACAGAACAGCTTTCCTATTCTTTCCAGAAGTTATTTCTGCAGAGGATGAGCCCAGTCAGAAGGACTTTGAGACATAAAGGAAACAGGACTTCTGCTGGTAAACGTTCTCTGCTTAGCCCCAAATCCTGCCACATACAGAACCTTCTCAATTCACATTAGCAGGCAGATATTTTGTGAATTCTGCAACTATTCTGTCTTAGCAAATAAGCAAAGATTTAGTTTGATTTAAGTTAGCATTCAAGCTTACGCACAGAATTAGTTCCAAGAACTTGCAGCTTTGGCTCTCCCGATTCCAGAAGCTTGGCCACCATATGAAGAAAGCTTTCCACAAACGGCTTTATGCTTTGAGAATGGCAAGCCATCAGAAGTTGGTCCAATGCCTCCATGGCAATTAAAACATATCTGAAAATTAATTGAGGAGAAACTAACATAAACACATGTGCTATGTTTATTGTTAGGTCTTTATTACTAAAAAACTAGAAAAAGGGTGGAAGGTGCATCTTTTACAGGATCTAAAAAAGAAGAAATTCATAATTTCTACACTTTGTTAAACTGTTTTTTGAAGGAATAAATACTGTAAATACAGTTCTATTCTAAAATATTTTGTTTTCAATTCTTCCACTCAATATTTTTGTACACCATTTCCATATGCTTCATAAACCCCTCCTTCTTTTGAACGCACCTTGTGCCCTCTAAACTCATAATCTTTGTTTTGACTTTAGTGCAGCACCCATCTTTAATGCTGTGACTTACTTCCTTACCCATAGCGATGCCTAACAACATCTCTGCTCAGTCTCTCTGCTAGGTAAGCACCAATTCGATCCAGCTTTTCTGGTGCAGAAACTGCATAGAAAGTCAGCTTCTCCATGTCAGCTTTAACAAGGCCATCCTAAGAACACATATACAAAAAACATAATAAAAGTAATTAAATCTACAGAAATTATGAAGCGTTTAAAAGTATTTTCCTTTCGGCTACATAGACGACTCATTTAGATTTCAAAATATGTAACTTTCAAGCAAAATAGCCTAAACCTTTAGGTCCAAAACTCAGTAACTTCAAAAATTATGTAACATATTTTTGTAATAAACAAAATAGCTACCTTTTCCCATCACTCTTTAGGGGATGGAAGACATAGAAAGGACAAAGAAATGTTTCCAAAAGCAAATACTTAGCATGATACATTATCAGTTCTGTGATACATTGTTTTCCCTGCTGGTACAATGTCTTTTTTTTTTCCCTCTCATTAGTGTACACCCTAAAAATCATCATATATTCAATGCGCCATTATGAGAAGTTGATGTTATATAAAAACAAGATAGTTGTTTAAATCTTTCACTTCAGTGTCATGTTGTGGACAAGGCTGTCTTACAGGGTACCTGAAAGCTAATTCTTAAAACAAGATCAGACAGATTAATGTATTAGTTCCAATGTGAACTAATATGGAAATCCTATTTTTTTCCCCCTTTTAGTTCCTCAAACATTTTCTTTTTCAAATAGATGACTGAAGTTTTAAATGTGCTTAACTGCTACCGACTGTACTTTATCAAAAAAGTCTTCTAGTATTTTAAAAAAGCCCTGTAATTCAGTGAAACACCATGTACCATCTTGGGGAGACTCACAGACAACTGTAAAACTAAAACTGTAGGTACTCGGGGCGTTTCTGTATCTGCATCAAACCAGGAGATTACAATAAACCTATAAAACGATATGGCTCCATGCTTTCACTGCTCAGTATATACAAAAATGATTTTATTTAAAGCCATTAACACAGACATAATAGTTAGCATTCAGTACCAATATATTTTAATAAAAAGTCCAAGTGCGCTGCAAATTATAAACAAAATATTATACAAAGGCTGACTGCTCTGCTCATCAAATCTACTCACATTTTAAAAAATGTAGCACATTAAAAAAAACTCTCAATTACGTTGGACAATCACGATTATGTATAGATACAAACATTACTGAGTGTTATTACTGAAATGATTTCAGAGAAAAATCACTGGGCTTCAATACAACTCCAAGATTATTCAAGTGATGTATTCATATCTACGAAAGTAACAAAACAAGTGCCCATGGTCCTAAGTTGTTATGAAGACAAACGCTACCACTACAACAGAATATCAAGTTTAATTACATCTCTATTTAGTTGAGGAAAACATACCATATCTTTATTTATTTATTTATTTTTATTTATTTTCAGTAGCACTGCCCTGCTCTGATAAGAGAGTTAGACACATGGTGTACAAGAGGCTCCCTTCCAAATGAATTTTTTTTTTACCAATCTCTATTACAGATTGGAACCATTACGGCAGAATTAACTGTGAAATGTAAAAGTAAAAATAATTGCTAAAGTGTAAGCTACTTAACAAGAATTTTCAATAACTCTTTCAATTTTAAGCCATCACTTACTTTTGGATCTTCAGGAAATATATTATCTACCAGACGCTTGTAACGAGGCCGCAAAGCAGCGCAGCAACAGCACACTCCTGCAGAGAGATGTATACAGCGTAATTTAGAACAAAATTATAACAGTTCTGGTCATTTCACCTTAAGTGAGCAGAAAAAAATACATCATGGATTCATGAATGCTATTTCCAGCACTTAAGCAAAATTAAGGTAACTGAAAACAACCAATAAGTCATATAAGCAAAACTGTCATAATGCAATAAATGAGAAAATACAGAAACATTCTGAATATTGGAAATGCACCTGCCATCAAGCCATTCTTGAAAATATGTGGAAAGATCAAGGAATTTCAAAATTTAGTAGCACTAAAACCAAGACTACTTTTACTTGCTACTTTATGTTCATTCAAATTAACATTTCAAAATCTAACTGAACAAACATTCTGTTTACCCCTCTAAGTAGTTAATGTAATCTCTGTTGTATTTTATAGGGAATCATATAAATTGATATCAAGTACAGTCAACAGAACAAGTTCTACTTTCATTATTTCACTGTTCTACCTTCATTATTTCACTGATGCCTGGAACATCTGAAAAAAAGTCTGTCACCTGGGGTGGCAAACAATATTCTCCTTACCTCACTACTGATACATTATTCATACAAGAAAAAACATAGCTATAAATGTAGCTTTCAATTCTATTTATTTTAAAAAATATATTCTAATATGACTATAACATGAAAGTATGGGTTTTTCTTTTTTTCCCCCTCTAAGATTCAGGACTGTTAGTTCCTTGGAATAATTCTATTTTCTATTACAAATAGCACGTAAAGTGAAAAAATTTCAATGTACAGACAAAAAAAGCATCTAGATATTTGTCCCATTCATTTTTCAGTGACAGTTTGTTCCCAAGGAATTTAAGTATTTCAGCAAATAGGATTTTAAATGTTTCAATAGAAACATCAGACTAATTCAGTGGTCAGGCCTCAGACCAACATTAGAGCAGCTCTGATGCATAAAAACCACTGAGCTGAAACAACTCCAATAACATACCAATTAATCATATGCCAAGTTTCCATATTGCAGTGCCTACAGCATTCAGCTTAGCTAGGTATCTCAAAAACATCTTACAAAAAGGTATCCATCTATGAACTCAAAGAACCATAAAATCATACAATAAAAATAGTAAAATCTACAAAAGGTTAATTACATAATGAATTAAACAGGAAAAGAATAAAGGTTATCTCGGGGATAACCTGTTGTTTACAATTTATCTCCAAAATTATTAGGTTGTTATGAACTCTTAAAGAAACATACCAGGATTTGCATTTCTTTACTTAAGAAACCTCAGCTGTTTTGTACCAAATTTATTAAAACATCTGGAAAGTTCAAGACTAAGCATTCCCCTGCTGTTCTGTTTCATTACAAGGTTCTGCATGAGTAGATGTTAGCTCTCTATTCAGACTGCTTTACAGTGCTACCATTTTTTAGACAGAAACCTGAATTCTACTCAGAGTCTGACGAATTCATTCTTGCAATTAATTCATTTGGAAATGATTACAAAAGATAGATCTTTGCTTATGAAACCAGACTTTGACTCTAAGTCCTCTTTGCTGCTCTTTTCACTCAAATCATGAATGGGTGTATAATCAGAAGAATTCAAATTAGGACCTCAAAAAGGAATAAAACCACAACACTTGAGCAATAAAGAACTCTAATACTGAGGATTTCTTTGTGAAGCATTACTCTGTTACTACTATCAAGTTCTTTGGGCGACTGTTTCTGCTGACATCCTCTTCTTAGATGTCTAATCAATGTAAAACTCTACATTTAGTCAAAAGATGTAGGTATTAAGTAACTAAAATCAAAATCACTTCATTTGACATTGGAAAACGTAGGTAGATATTTGTGAATCAAAAGGTTAAAAAACGACCTGTATTACAAACAAATATCGTTGTATAATTTTATTCCATCAAAATCAGTGTTTTGCAGCATTCTAAAATCAAGTAAAACCAAGGTAGGAGTACTTATTAAGTGTCCAATATGCGACACAGTACTGTGAAATTCAAGTAAACAATCAAAACTCACCAAAATAAGACCTTAGTTAAATGTTTCTTTAATTAGACATGCAGCTCAGCACCTGACTCAACACTCTGTACTAGTGCTTTCATGCTCGATGTTCAGCTTCAGAGAAGGTAAATTTCCCAGGTATTCTTAGTTAAAGCAAAATACCAATACAATTACAGTAGCACAGAATTTTTCTACAGCTATCTGAAAAAATTAATAACTGAAGATATCACAAAATATTACAATTAAGAAAGAGGTAATTAAAAATATTTTTAGAAGTTGTTTCTCCCTCTTCATATGAACAGCTAAGAAAATTCTTGCAACTAAGTCCATAAGCAGTATTTTAGCCACATAAATTGAGCACAGAACCTGGATACAGTCTCTCAGTTGAGCAGGGTGAGCTATCAGATAACGCCATACAGGTTCATTCTCACAGCCAAACAAGACGGTTTCAGTTAAACGAAACCCAAGAGCATTCTAATACTGATCTTCAAATGAATGGTATACAGTGAATTTTGAGATAAGGAAAGGCCAACAAATAAGTATATAGCATCAGATTTGAAAAACCTAACCTTGATTTTTCAGTAGTATCTTTGCATTGTTATCTATTCAACTGCAGCACAGTTCGCAGAAAAAAAAACAAACACTTCAAAGCATTCATGATTTAATTCATCATTAAAATTCATTCTTTATTTTTTAAATTTTAAATTATATTAATTTTCTGAATTTAACAAAATATTCAAGGATTAGAAAGCTATAGACAATCTATCAAAGTTTTCAGCCTTAGAGGGTTTTTTGAGTGAAGAAATTTGGAGAACTACTGAAAGACTAAAGCTCCAAAAAGAGGGCAAGAATAGAAACAAAAAGAAAACATAAAACAAATAACCAAAACAATGAATAGCTGTTCCGCAGCTCCGCAGAATGCAGCCACTAAGTTGGGCAAAATGAACATGTTTCAGTTTGAGGTTTGACACCCAAACTGCTACAATAGTTTCCTTTAAGTGCCCGGCATAATTTCCATTTAACAATCTCGCATCTTTACATCACTAAGTACAAGTAAATATCAAGGTTAAACATGAAATCTACAGAGAAGCTTATGCTGTTATGCAATAGCCAACAGGAATGTTTTAAACAGTACACAAACACACAAATTTAAACTTCAGCAACAACAGGATTTACCAAGTTTAAAAACGCATGTTCTCTATTTGCCCAAAGAATCCCATAACCCGCATTTCAAATGTTAATGCTGCACATATTTACCAACTGCAAGGATACTGCTTTAACACGTTTATTCTACACAGAATCAATAGTAAGAAACAGTCCACTTAATCATAAAACGATAATTTCACCTACCCAAACACATACATGGTCTTGGTTCAAAAGCAGAATTATAATTATAGGCTTTTTCTTGCTCAACAGTTGGAACTTGAACATACTGCCTCATCCTGGCTATGATCACTCCCTGGTACTCTGTCCTTGCTCAGGAAGTTGCTCTCTCACTCTAGCACAGAAGCAGTTACTTCACGAGAGGGCTCTGTGATACTGTAAGCTTATCTGATTAGTTCTGTGACATCTACACAAAGCCAATAAACACGTGAAAAACTTCAGTATCAAATTCTGTTAACAAAGCCAAGCATAAGAAAAGAGGGGATAAAAAAAGTATATTGGCAACACAGGATTCACAGTTCACCAGATAAAACTGACTAAAGCCAATTTCACTACCTCAGCTTACCTGAACACGCAGTTTTCTCTCTTAACAGGGAAAAACCATCAGAATATTTTTTAAAAACTTCTAGTCATTTGGTTACCATAACCAAATATATCACTGAAGACTGATACTGTATTTGGGCAAAACACACTTGCTTATCTTGCTTAATAATGGACAGAAAAAAAGAATACGTAAGACAGACTGCTAACTATAAAGTTTTTTTCAACAGAAAGGTTTAAATGTACAGCAGTTCTTTAATTTTAAATTGGTTCGTAAAATTAACATTCACTCTAATAATACTTGTAAGTGTAAGCCAGGATAACAGAATCTTAATCCTTAACATCCTTACTCACAAAGAATATGGTACATCAAGGAGAAATTCCATTTTAAGTTAAGCAATTTTGAAGTTACTTTCTGGGTTCCCATTATTTTCAATCATTTCATTGTTTTTATTTTCCGCTTTACATCCACTTGGATAACACAAATGCAGGATTTTCATATTGATATTTATAAACATCCTGAAAATTATAAAGTACTTTTTAAAATAAATTTACAACTAATAACTTCCAGTGAAGAATAATTTGCTCACACTTCCAATCTAGGATATGGTCATTAAAATACCCATTCTCTCTTAAAAAATTCCTATTCTATCAGAAAGTGTAATTAACATTGAAGTTTGCATGAATACATGAATGTGTACTTTCCTACTATGAAAAAGGAAACTGAACACTAAAAAAAAAAATAACATCACTGTACTAAAATACAAGCATGTAAAAATTTAGTATATAACTAGAAGTTGAGTGCTTTATTTTTTATTTTATTTGGGATCACAAATGTATGTAAAAATAGATTTGCTTCAACCCTCCAGAGGGAAGTCTATAAACTTAACGCTGACTGCTACACCAGCCCTACCTGGCTAGCTGTGAACCGTTAGCATCAGTCGATCTAATTCAGTGCTGAAACTATTTTCAAGGGCATTTCCCTTCTGGTATTAAAAACAGATCAAATACTTTGGAAGAGGGAAATTATTCTGACCATATAAGGAAGTTAATTAGAAATATTCTTCAATCTGCTATAAAAAGAACAAATGCTCTAAGGAGATGCTAATCAGCCAGTACAGTGTCCCTCTCGTGCTCCAGGCGAGCTCAGAGGACTCATCGTGTGAACCACCTCTTTTTCTCTATTTCTTACCCCAGCACCACTTGCCCCCTACCCAGCTGGACCTTAGCATCTCTCTTCTACAAAGAAAACATCCAACACACAGATCCAGTTTCTGTCTCAAGCACAGCAGTCATCTCGATGTCAACTTCTCACCCCTAATGACAGCATAATCTCAAGACTACAGCAAAGAAGAAAAATTCCATTTAATACTTATGTTTGGCCACTGCACTCTCATTTTTAATATTTTGGTGCTTAATTAACTTGAAGCAAAAAAAAAATCAACCAATTTTCTCCCTGGAATATATTTTTACAGTAAAGTTATATAAAACCAGAATTAGCTGTACAAGTTCAAGACCACTGCTTTTATACTTGGATCCACATGGAGAGACGTACAGTAGAAGCATGCACAAATAATCTATTAGCCTTTCATAAAAAAAAGAGATGAGAATGCACATCAAACACCAAGTAAGAAATAGATTAAAAAAAATTCTAGTTAAATAAAGCTTACCACTAAGCTTCTTCAAGGAAGCATTCTTTTCAGAACCATTAGCAATTAAAACAAATCCCTAGAGAAGATATTATCTTCAGGATGGTGCCTTTTAAAAGACTTCTAATCCATTAAAAGAAAGTTTTCCATTACAACAAGTTCTCTGGTTACATTCTTTTTCACAAGTTCCACTGCCTACAGTGTTTCCATACTGTCTCTTCTTTCTCCCACCTTTGTTGTTTTCACATGGGAACTTTGTTTTACTTGCTCATTTCTGTTCTCTTCAACACCGCCTCCTCTTTTCCTACTCTGAGATACTATGAGAGCTCTCTATTTTTAAAACATTATTATTATCTAAAATTAATCTAGTTCCAGTGAGAGAAGCTCTATGACTTATTTTGCATTTTGCTTCTTGTCCTTACTTGTATTTCCACTGGCAATAACAAGGTCATTTATTTCTTATCACTAAAACAAGAAAAAAAACCCTGAAATTTTATTAATCCAACTCCAGGAAAGACATCTGGAAATACACATCTGCGTAAGTCTCCTTGACTCCTTCCCATCATACCTAATACTGATAATATGTTTGATAATGTTTTGGTCAAGTACAATTTGCATTCCTGCTTTCAGAGTTCAGTCAGAAATGAGTTTTGGTGGATAATACCTCTCCTTTTTCCTCCTTTTATGAGTTTGTCATGATACTCCTATTTATTAAAAAAATAAAAAAATACTGATTATATAGTAGTGTTTCATAAATCAGTACAAACAGGGACACAAGGCAAAATACTGGAGCAAAGCAGAAGGGGAAGGAAAAGGGTGCTTCTGAGATGCAGCCTCAGAAGCAAATGGACATGCATTATTTCTCCCTCCAGACAAGCAGTAGTACAGCACAGAGCAGACTCATCATAAAGACTGACAAAATACCTACTGCACTTAAGGGCCACATCCATTAGCACACTGAGCCAGCAAGACATCCTTTTAAAATTTAAATTTAATGGCTGTATACCTACTATTTAATTCAGAATAAATAAAAAAGTAAAGGATTGACACCATCACAGAAGCCTCCTCCAGCTCTCACTGAGTTCTCACCAACACTGCTCTCTCTCCCAAGTGCTTGTCTCCTCCAGAGATCCACAGCTGTAGGAGAACTTTACCTTCCTGCAGAGTACTGACCCTTGCAGAGAAGTTCCCATTATCAGATGGACTGTCCTGTTCAGATGAGCTTCACCCTCACAGTTAAGAAAAAAAATGCATCTTTGTTTTACAATCCTCTATGGGATCCACTGAAGAGAGGCTAACCTACTAGCACCATCCAGTGCAGGAGATGGCACTGCGGCTGCGCCTGAAACAGAGGAAGGACACTATAGCAGCCCTGGTTAAAAGGCTGAAAGAGAACAGGACAAGTAGCAACATGACCAAAGGCTGACAAGAAGAAGTCCCTGAGACATGCAAAACTATTAGAAGGCGGTTACTGTTTCCCTCTCGTAAACTTCTAGTAATACTTCAGGATAACCGTGATCCAAGAACTACAGATAACAATATTTATCTATATACTTGGCAGAACACCTCAACAAGCATTGATGACTGATACCTAAGCTCGGACTAAAAAGCCCTGCCAAGATGCTCAAGCTGGTCACACCTCTTCTTCCTAGTCCCAGCTCCAGGTAGCCAAACAGACAGCCAACAGGAATATTTCCCACATCACCCTCCCCAGTCCTCTCCCCATTCTTACTTCTGATTTCAAGATCTAGATTTTCCATGCTTTCCTTCCCATTGCATGACCTCATAGATCACTGGACACAGACTTCATCCCCTGCAAGGAATGAACTTATTTTTTTTAAACACTTGCTGACCCCTCCTGCTTTGCTCCATAAAGGAAGAAGAGGGTATCAGCAGGAAGCTGGTACAAGAGTGTGGGATCAGATATGATCTTTAAAGATAGAGATAAAGTTCAGCTCTCTGCAGGCTCAAGAGGCATTGTACAGAGCAGATTCTGTGACTGAAAGCATTCAGCTACTAAAGCCTGAGCAGAGCACTGGGACATGGCACGTTGATAGCTCACAGTAAAGGGAGCAGCAGTGATACAACAGATTATACAAGCTTCCATCACCAACGTGGTAACAGTACCATTTATGTTGCAGATTTATGGCACTATCTGAAAAGTATTATTTAATACCTCTGTCAACACAAATGGTCTCCCAAACACCATGAGCAGTTCAGGCTTTCAGCAGATATGTTGAATCCAAAGTCAGAGTTACGAAAAAATCTTCAATTACTTCCGATGTGAGAAAACTGCTGAAATATTTATAGATGTACCTTGCTGATTAATTAAAATCTGTATTGCATATAACATAGCCTCTTCTGGTTTTCAACTTTGGCTTCCCTCTTCCAAAAGAGCTAACTTCCGTGTGGTTGTTGATACTAAAAATGAGACCTTGAAGAATGGCATTGTTTAGGTTTCATCATCACCTATTCTACTGAAGAGAAGCTCATTTCAAACCAGTTAGTAACTGATCAGCAAGTAGCCAGGTTGCAAGACTTGTCAAGACAATAACCATCTGAAGCTTCACATATTAAAAAACCTCAAAGGACAGAAGTCTGAAGAAGTTTTGTGATTATTCTGTTATTATTTTCTTCAGAGGACAACATCAACATGAACGCAAGCTCATTTTCTTGGCCTAAATAACAGGGTTGAACTCAGCTGCAGAGGTAAAAGCTCTCAAGAATATTATGTCACTGAACATCTTTCTTCTCAGACACTGAAAATAATTGTCACAACTTTACCACAGTTATAACTATGAGGGCAGTACACAGGCCAGGTGGATTAAATTCCCCACTCCTCCCTAGCACTGCCTTGCAGCATATTGCCTAAAAGCACAGTGCCGAAGATCTGGAGTAGGTACCTCATTGGAACTTGAATTGCATGAATTTAAAAAAAAAATAAACTAAAAACACGATAAGACTTCTGAGTGAATCATGTTTAAGAGTCTTGATGATATGGAGCAAAGGTTCACAATCTTCCACTTGGAAGCTTCAAAGTTCACGTTGGTATAGCTCGGTGAACAAGAATTTAACTAGTACAGAGTAAATCACTTAGCTGTATAGAAGACAAGCAAAAATGTTTTAATCTATACATCCTTATTTTAAGAAAGCACTCTGAATATTAATATAAAGAGCTTCAAAAACAAGATTTACTCTCATTTAACTACACTCAGTTGTAGACTTCAGTACATATATAGTTATATTTTAAAAAGGGTTTGTCAAATTGCTATCTGCAACAAGTATTTAAATAAACAGATCACAAAAATTAGATACTTTCTTTCTAGGCTTTCTATGTGCAGTGAGAGAAGTGTAAGAATGGATGAGAATTCTTCTGTGAATCTAGAACTACAACACAGCTCCTGCATTGAGAAAACTCAATGCAGAAACCAATCCTTCTGAGGCACACACACACAGTTCAAAACACGCTAAAGGTTCCTGTTAGGCAGCACAACATTTAAATTGCATTGAGTTTACTGAACATGCTGAACAAAATACCGCAACGCTGCTTGGAAAATAGTCACAGGAGGTACACATGACTAAGTACAAACTCCTGGCTGAGTTGAACCCATTTTCCATTAGTATCCTTCTCCTGTTTATCTCTACCCATTCAATCTGCTCAGGAAGTATTAACAAGAAGTGATAATGCCTATTTGGACACATGAGTGTACATACAGATTGTTAAAATCATTTGGGGCTAGAAAATGTTAAAAATCTCCTTATATATTACTATGAATAGGTCTCCAGACCTGCCTGTAAGTTACGCTGTACACAGCTCCTTCCCTGAAGTCAGTCTGATTACAGCTCACCCTACCCTCACAAAAGAGCACCTCTGTGCTAAAACAAGGAAAATAGAAGCTCATGCAACAACTTTTCAGTATCAACAGTTGTTAATACATACACAAAGAATTAAAGAAAACCTTCTTGTTTAATGTGAATTATCAACAATCACAATATTTTATCTTGTCCATTAGTCTTAAAAAGTGCTCCAGCTTCAGTCCATATGTTCCAGAACAGCCAGAATAAACAACGTGGCTACTACTAGATTCTGAATGATTATCTTTCTCAAAACAGCAAATGTAATGGTAGAACATACATACACTTTGAAGGTTCTGTCCAGAACTACGTACCCCAGATAAACAAAAAGCAGCCTTCTTCTCTAATTTCTGCTCAGCAATGGGGTACTTAAGGAATGTACATGTAACTGACAGCTCTGTTGCATGTCCTCAGTACTTAAAGGGTATGTCTCTTTGCCACCTCCACTCTGATCCCACTAAACTCTAGAAGACGTATCTACTTCTTCATATACAATTATGAAGCATGTACATACTGTTAACTACCAAGTCTCAAATGACTGAGACTGATATAAAAAACAGATTTCTGACAAACAAAACAGTCTTCCTTTTGGCTTTGAAACAACTGTAGACAACACTGCAAATAACTGAACTGCATGAGTTAATTATTGCTCTTTTGATATAGACTTGTATTAAGATTTTGAATTTGATAAATGAGCGCAAATTGCAGTCTAAATCTTAAGACTTTTTCATTCTTTTTCCTATTACTTGGGTAAGCTATTCCTGTTCTTTTTATAATTAGGACAAGACACATAGAAAAAAGGTCTGCAATTGATCTGACCCATGCTGACACATTCCCACCTGCTTTGTCATTTTTGCAAAACGCTCAGAACTAAAACTGCTGGGAACTGTTCCTCTGCAAACATGGAGATGGAAGTGCTCTAGAGCTAAATTAAATCTAATTATAGGGAAAAAATGCACCAGACCATTCACAACCTCAAACACTTGAAGTAATTATTGCATTTGAAATAACCGGTAGAGGAAGCTTTCCACTCTGTTCAGAGATAATGTTCCCCCTAATTTTTCTTCTTTGTAATGCTGGAATAATTTTATTTTTGTTTAAGCCACTGAATTTAAAAAGAATGAAAAAATGTATTTTGAAATCAAAACTTAATCTTTTATAAAGATGTGCAAAATCCACAATAATTGCGACAGAAGATTAACTTTTACCATCATGTACTCAGTTTAGAAAAACTCAGTATTTTGAAAAGCCAAAGTTCTTAAATGCAATGCTCACTTCTCATGCACAGTTACTTTCGCATGTAAATTATCAAAGGGTAGGCAGCTCAACAGCCATGAAACTTTCTGCCTGAGAATTAAGAGCAGGCACATCAGACTACACCAATATTCATTCTACACAAATACATACTTAAAGAAAAAAATTGCAAGTATTTCATCAATAGATTAAACTAAATTGCTATTTATATTTTGTTTGTAGGCAACCTCAGAATTCCCTGATTTCAAGATGTCTTGGTAGCCCCCAGATTCTTAAATATATATTTGAAATACAACACTTCTGTAACTATTTGTTTTTTTACATTGCAAAATCCAAATGACATATGCCTGTTGGAAAATCTCAAACCAACCTCTACATGGGTACCAAAAGGTTTATAATCTCTCAGCCAACAGGGATACTATTAAGAGCCATAGGTTATTTCCTTGAATGCATCAGCTACGAAGAAAACAGACCTTGCTAAGATTAAACTCAAACTATGAATTAAGCAGAACTCTGACTGTTCAGCTAAGCACCTTCAAATACCAAAATTCAGAGCTGTTCAACTTTGGACATGACCATCAGCCTTAATCTACAACTTAGTAGATCAGGTAAAATCTCAGCCACCTACTTACCCTCCAGCTTTCTATTCACTCCTGTCTAACTGTTATATGAATTAATCTCCAATGACGTCATTCCCTAGACATGAAATAGCATTCCTTGAAATCCAAGGCTTATGTACACAGTTAACTTCTGTCTTCAGGAATTCATTAGGTATCTGATTTTTTCAGAGCCACTGGGAATCCTTGTAACATAGCAGACAGGAAAAATAGCCCATATGCCATGTGAAGGGCAGGCCAAAACACTCATAGAAGCAGTTTACCCTGGTCTTTCCACAGATGCATGCATTTAATCACATACTGGTAAGCTTAACCCCTCCCCAAATCAATTTTTCTTTGTCATGCAAAAGAAAATAGGACACTTGCATGCATAAACAGCATTAGACTTCTTACCCTTTCGTCCCATGACTGAGAAATCAATAGCAAACAATGCAGCATATGAAGGTTAATCGACTCATAGAAAAACCACTCTCAAAGCAATTTCTGTAAATAATAATGATAGCAATATTTTAATAAAACCTGGAAAAAGCCCTATTAGGCTACATTTTAACATTCATTATTCATAGTTCAAAAACACAAAGAATTTACTGGACATAATCAAGTTCAGCTCTAAAGCATTTGATTGTTTAATAGTAATATGACCAGACTACATACACAATGCTGACAACTGAAGAAGTAACACTTTATAGCTTTTAACAAGCAACGTGTGGGACAACACCTACTCCTTTCTTGGCTATATTGAAGAATGTTCTAAAACTAATGGGAGACAATAAAGGGAGAACAATGTCACTAGATACTATCTGCAAGGTGTTAGCACAGATTATTTTCTCTTTCTATGGACAAAGAATGGTTCATACACTGAGAAAATTAACAGTCAACAGAAACCAACAAAATGAGTATTTACTCAAAATTAAGAGATCTGAAAGAAAGCCATGTAATTCATTAAAAAATGTGAATGCAGCCACCTCAGCAGCACACAAAGTTACTTCTGTTCACATAAGTGAATAAAAACAAAGCTGCAAAGTGCATTTTTTCTAGCTGCAAGTTATCAGACTTTCTTAAAGAGAAGATACATTGAGATGAGTTTTGTGTTCAGTGTAAGAAAGACAACCATCTAAAAAACAGATGAGAAAAAAATCTGCATTGAAGTGTTTACATACTGAAAACATTTATTGTGTATTATGTAAAAAAATAATTATATACTTTGTGACTATTACAAATTATTTGTAGCTATTATAATATTAATTATATTGTAACATTAATATTATAATAGTTACATTCTATAAGAGTTATTTTCCTTATTTTCAGACTAACAAACTACAAACTCCAAAGGAAGCCCAAGTCACAACCTTCACTTAGCATCTGTTTTTCAGGTTCCTGTGTTGGTCTCATTAGCAGTTCAAAGACAGTAATAATTCCAGTGACAAATATTACAGAGCTACTTTATCCTCTGTTCTACTAGAATCAAGTTGCAGCTAACGATTAGAGGTACAGCCCCATGTAATTCTTTTTTAATAGTAAAAATACTGAACTTTTAGAGTAAGAACATCCAAGCTGCAAGATGAACTGCAGGCAGCCCAGCACAGCTCACAATGCAGCTCATACCCACCCTGAGCTACAGAAGCAGCCACTCTTCCCTGTGGAGTGGTCCTGGGCATGTGTCCATCGCTCAGCAACTGTCAAGCCATCAGAGAGCTATTAATACTGTGTTGACCGAAAGCAGGGCACAGGGAGGTCAGTGTTGCTCAGTGCTGACTCAAGTGATGGCTAATACTGTATGCATTTTGATATACTGGCTAAACACAGGGCTCTAAATAGCAAAGAATACATAGCAGCACCTTCTGTTTTGATATAGGAATTTGAAAACAATCAGAGAATTGGAGGGGTTGGAAGGGACCTCAACAGATCAAGTCATAGAACCACAGAATAATAGTATCCTCAGAGTTGAAAGGGACCCTTAAAAGCCATCTGGTACAATTGCCCTGCAATGGACGGGGACACCTACAGCCCGATCAGGTTGCTCAGAGCCCTGTCATGCCTGACCTTGAATAAGCTCAAGAATGAGGCATCCACTATCTCTCTGGGCAACCCGTTTCAGTACATCACCACCTTTACTGTAAAAGTTTTTCCCTCATATCCAACCTAAACCAATAGCTTAGGGCTTCAAGATCAGGATAGTAAAATGTCATCAAATATCTCTGATGAACACCTTGAAACCTCACTAAGAACTGCAGCCACTGCCATTGAACCAGACTGGTATGCTAGCCTTGTCTCACAAAAACAAGAACAAATATGCCACCAGTTCTATGACTTTGTTTCTATTTCAAGTGTTTTAAGAAAAATATTTTGTTACTTATACTACGTATATTGCATATTTTGTGAGGGTTGCTCCAAAAGTAATGCCTTCAATTTTATTATGCTAGCCCAAAACATCAGAGGCAGATGGTGGTGGTACCGCAGTGGAAGTTAAACCTTCTCACTAGTGTTCCATTACATTTTGTTGTCATGTTACAGATGACAGCAGAGAGGTAGTCTGACAAAACTGCATCTGACATGGAAGTGTATATAAAGCAAAGGTGTGTCATTGAATTCCTCCATATGGAGAAGACTGCACCCACTGACATTCACCAATACCTGCTGAACGGTAATGGTGACAACTGAATCTGAGCACAGGGAAGTAGTGGGTGGTGTGTTTTAGCAGTGGTGACAGTGGGTCACCGTCGCTGGTGCAGACTGTTGTGAACACAGCAGGCAGGTTCTTCTTCAGCACTGGCAAAAAGGCAAAGTTAACTGTGATGACGATGTTGAAAATGTTGAAAAATAGTGTTTCGTAGCTGAGAATTTGCTCAATCAAATAGTGTTACCATGTTCTTCCTATCTGTAGTCATTTCCTCTGAAATAAATAGGAGGCATTACTTTTGGAGATACTATGCATATAAACTGCAAGACAATTTGTCAATAAATGGAGCCCAGGCAAGCCAAAAGGTTGGACACCCATGCTCCTGTATCTATTTTAACACTGTTCTGTGTAGCCAACAATACTGCCAGAAAACAAACAGAGTCTCTACTGCATACAAAATGAATTAAAGCAAAAATAAACAAAAAAAATGATTAAGTGGAAGGTCCCATTTAGGATTTTGAAGTGTCAAGGGTGCAAGAAAAACATGGAAAGATAGTTCTAAGTAATAACTTTCTTCAATGACGTAACTTTCTGCTATAAAAGTCAAAAAAAGAAAAAACAACAATGCATTAGCCCATGAAATATTTATACAGATAGAACTAAGAATACATCTCCAACCGCCATAAGGGTTTTTTAGGGGAAAGAAACCTTCCTTTCTCATCAGCCAACTTGTTAACACAGAATAAACCTAGAATTGTCAAAGAGAACTAAATTTTCCTAAGTCGTAGAGGAAAGAAACTCAAAATGAAATTAGTTAACATCTCTTAAAATGATGTTTAGAAGATTAATATGAGTCAAGAGTTTACTCATTTTAAGTACTCAAGTCTATTTAAAAAGAGAATTTCCATTGTTTTTTTTTTTAATAAATGTTATAAAGGAACTTAATGCAAGGTAGGAAGATAAAACAAAAGAAATGAGACAATCATCCCATTAAGTGGTTCTCTTCTATACTTCTGTACTGGTGACTTCCTTAGTCTCTGCAATACATCTCAAATAAACACTAGTTACCTTTGCAAAAACAGTAGTAAAAAGCCACAAGCTATTCTGACAGCTGAGGAAATATATATCTGAAGTTATCAAAATGCTGACTTAACCAGGAACAGGGCAAATTATAGGTTTTCTGCATATCTGACACATGCAACTCTAAAATGAACTCATCTGTTTCTAATGGCATTTTGTATAGGGGATGTTTGTATTAAAAAATTTTACAGTAGTATTAATACAACAAAAAAAATGAGAGGGAATTACATCCTTATTTTTACCTGTTTGCTCTCTGAACTTGAATGCCAGTCAAGCACTCATACAGTGAACTGCTATCACCAGACAGAATCAGTATTACATAACCTACATTATTAACAAAACCTTGAGAATTCTGGATATAATTTAACTACATTAAACAAACTAATTTATTTAAAAGAAAACGTAAAATTCACAGGGACAGCTACCACATACACCTTCCTACACTGTGCAGGCCTTCTCACCTGCAACACACACCATTTTTCCCACTCAAAGAAAGTTTATTCTAATACGAAATCTGACTTTAAGTTAACCATTTAATTATGGTCAGGAAATGTATCCAGTAAGTAGGTTATCAATTACTGATAAAAAAACCGCATTAGCTAGCAAACTGTTGTTTCAAGTATCCTGTTGTTTCAAGTATCTGATGAAGTGTGGATATTTGGAATATAATGAACGAAACCACAAGTCTTAATCAAATGTTTTCACAGAATATTTAGCTACTCTTTTTCCTTAACAGAAGGACTCACATCCTTTCATTTCAATGCAGCCAAAAAAAAACATAGCAAAACCAGCACTGCTCCATACCACGTTACATGAAATTAACTGCAAAAGAATTGAACAAGGAAATTGAGATCACACATCTGAAGACCAAAAGCCTGTTTTATTCAGATAGCCTTGGCAGGAAAAGGTAGTAATCTATTTATATTGCATTTTTAAAGAAAAGCACTAATTAACATTTTATTGCACAAGTTATAGACACAAAAATATAGGGAAAATAAACATGTTAGTGATTTTCTACCACTGTAGCAGTAATTTCATTACACTGTAGCACTTCAAATTGTGTGTTAATATAAATGCCATTGCTAGTCACAGCTGAGCACTTTCACATCTAAAAATTAACAGACAGTTATTACAGGGGCAAACAAAATTTGTAACAACTTCAGAACGACTTTTTCAAATATCTCTAGGAAACGTTAAAGACCACTGAAAGACTTAACATTATTCTGGAGACCAATACCTTGCCCTTTCCCAACTTTCCATACCACCACTTCCACACCTACACATTTCTTAACTACAATACTGAATAAAAGGGTAAAAAATACTATTACAAGGTGACAGTATAGACCCATGTAAACAAGCAGGACAATACTGGAGAAGAGGTCACAATGATCTGAAAACTTGATTTCAAAGTTAACACTCTATAGTAGCAACTTATGTTACCTCAACATGCTCTGGAAAGAAATTGGTGGAATCCTAAATTAGCAGACAAAATCTTCTGCATATGGGAAGTTGAAGTCTGAAAGGTTGGTACATGTTCCAACAAAATAATGCTTGCTTCCATTAGAATCTCATTTCCCTTCATTGACACAATTTTAGCAAGGAAAATATTAATAATGTACTATTATTTTATAAGAACTATAATACACATGAATATTACAGTAACTTCTCCTTACTAATTTATTTAAAGAAAAAAAGTCTAATACGAACAGAAATAAATGGCAACTAATTGCATTCAGTTGTTTCAATCTCACTTATCTAATTGAGATCAGGGTAAACAGTGTTAATAATGACCCTCATGAAGGTAAAAAAAAAGGTAACAAACTTTTTAACTTGCCAGTTTAATTGTTAAAGAAAACAAAACAGCAAACCCCTTTCTCAGCAAAAATTAATATCATGATGGAGGCTTTAATAGTATCAAAACTACAATTAAAGGCAGCAGCAGTTCATGATATTGCAAAAGTTAGATCACAGTACAGTCTGAATATACATGTTTGCCACTATTTTGTTACATCAGGTCACAAATACATAGAGGCATAATTTCAACTATTTACCATAAAATCAAAATAATTCAACATACTCACATTTCAGTATTTTATATGACAGCGATTCAATCAGCACTACACATCAAAATATTACCACAGTTAAAGATCAGACATTCACAGACATGACTCTGGATCACTACAATTATTTTAAGCTACTTTCAGACAACCACTAATCACAGCTTCTAAGAAATGTGAGGTCACCTCAAAAAACAGTCCTCAAATGTTTCCCCATGAAATGAAGAACTTGTATAACACGTGTATAATTAAAGTGCACTCAATATATTTTGAATCATTAAACCCAATGTCAAACTGTGAACATATCACTGGAAAACAGAATTCATATTAGCTTCCCTTGAAATTATATGCTGAGATCTACAGAGACTGCAAAATACCAAGATCCTAAATATCTTAAAATTAACAGCATCCAACGGTCCCCCTCCTCTTCAAATTTTGTTAAAATGTTAAGTCCCCAAAGAAAATATACATCTCTATAAACACCTCTAAATGTTACCATAAATACTTCAAGATAATAATACTTACTGGCAGGCATTGCTAATCAGTAATCTGTCTTCAATTTTGCGAAGTATAACCTATAAAGAAAACAGAAATGCAACTCTAAACAATAATCTTGGACTATTTACATTCAAATACACATAGAAACTTACCAAGAATGAGACAAGTAACATTCTTCAACTGCAACACCACAGAGACTGTTACCACAGAAACCCAGATAATCATTCTATCTGATCAGGATAATATGTGGGTTTTTTCTATTCTTGAAATTTAATCGTCCTATTCTTACATTTGATGCCTGATTAAATGTCTTCATCATGTTTACTGAGATGAGCTTCATCACTGCCACTGTTTATGGTGTACATCCTTACAAGGTACTTCTACTTCAAACGTAAGCTACAGCAGAGGGGATGTGAAAGGTTTCTGTTCTGCACCAAAGAAAATTTATGCTAAAAATCCTCACAGAAGTTTCTGTAATATTGTCCTCTTAGTATTAAGAAAAGATTGGAGAGCAAAACAATTATAAACAGAAGATGTGTAATGCATTTTTGAAGCAATTAGATATTTTCATGCCATTAAATCAAAGTTGAAACAACCTACTTCAGGGAAACAACCTATTTTAAATACAGCCTAACCTACTGTTTAAAGGGCAAATTATTTGACATTTATATATTAAAGCAGCACACGTGGATTTTAGTAACAACCAAATGCAATGAGCCCTGCAAATACACTTCTTCACAAATAAAAAAATAAATCTCAGATAAGCACTGTGCTACTGTTTTCAAAAATAACAATTTAAATGAAAAAAAATATATATATATACATTCAACTAAGAATTGTTTATATAACAGATTATTTTTCCAAGCACCAACAATGCGAGAATGAGCATTTTACTTGGTCAGAAGTATATTTAAATGACATAAAAGCAATGTTCACAGTTGCTAAAAATAAATTTTTCTCTCATTGTATATGTACTTCAATCAAGGGTCCCAATTTGCTGAGAGCAATCTATGATTAAAAACAGCTCTTCAAAGTAATTTATTTAAAATATTCTATCCTATTAGCAGACTGTAGGTTCCCCTCCAAGGACAGAGTCAAAAGCAGCATAATTTGATAAGAGAAAATATGTGCTGTAGATTTTGATGTTTGGGAGAAACACAAAAAAGCAAAATCCGTAAATTAGAGCGTAGTTCAGAATTCAGTTGGGAGATTATAGAAGACAGATATACTGACATATCAATTCAGCACGAAAACACAGAGTTAATGAAAGGTTCATCAAAGCCAAGTAACATAACACTGCAAGCCATCATCAGTGATGAGGAATTCAATACACTTAGCTAGGAAATTCATGGTTATTCGTAAGGAAGTCAGCCAACTTTAGAAGACTTTAATGCAGAAAATAATCGACAGCTGTTGAAACTTTTTTTGTTTTTTTTTTCCAAAAAGAACACTTTCGGTTTCATTTAAAAATAGTTCATTGGCTTTTTAATTACTTTATGATTAGTAACAGGACCAAAAATTCAAAATGGAGCTACAAGGACAACTACATGCAAAACAGAGCCCTGTTTTGAGCCACAGTGTTGAGTCAGGGCAGATGAGGCCTAGGGCAAAGTTTTGTCTACAGGAGTTATCTCCTGAAACAAATGCAGTAGAACAGTGGTAACTAAAATAAGAAGCTTCTCTCTATGAGCCTGTATTGCTGTTCGCCACCGGGATAAATTCTAAGCATTCAGAGAAGGGAAAAGAAGTCCAGTATTTGATGAACAAGAACTCAACAACTGAAAAAAAGATATAGCAAACTAGGATAGGCAGTCATAATTTAGTTTAAGAGTGACATCCAGTTTTCTGCCAAGGACTAGAAGCTGTTTCGTTTTCCCAATGATAACAGTAAACCTAAACACATTCTAATAGAAGTACAACGTTTCTAAATCTATACTAAAAAGCAGATCAGTGTTTCTGTGACAGGTAAGGGTCATTTTTCTTAACAAAAACTTTTTTTTTTTAATAATCTTTATACAACAATTTGGCAAGGATGAAGAAAGCCATTGTTTCATCAGATTCCAGAAGCACTAACACAGGAATAAAAATACACTTAGTTGTACTTATTGTTTCTGATCACTCACTCCCTCACATGTCTATCTTTTGTCTTTACTTCAAATAACCCAGGATGCAAAATGAAAGGATAGCTTAGAAGTTGAAGCTATTTCTTATTTTCCTGAGATTCCATAAACGGCACTAGAAGCAAAACAGAAGAAAAGGTATCTTTTTTCTGTTCAGCTTTAAAAGAAAAAAAACAAAGCACTGTAGACATCTAAAATGGAAAGATCTCATGGCCCATACTTCACTATGTTAGATTATCACAGTAATTTAAGAGCACGTGACTCTATTCAGTGAGGAAAAAAAAATATTCAAGGCTTTGGGCTAAATCTGATTTCATAAGGATTGTCTTTGAAAAAAAAAAGATTATATGCACAAGTGCTGGATGAGGGTTAAAAAAAAAAAACAACGTATTAACAGCCAAATCATTTTCTTGGTCCAATAGAATCAGAATTGTACTTCCAAAAACATTTACATCCTTGAGCTCTGGCTGAAGAAATTTGCACATTTAGGGTTTGTATTTTCTTTCTACCACACCATTATGTAACTGCATTATGTAACACTATAAATAATTAACTTAATTTGAGTATTCAAAATGCAACTGCAAACTGGGCACCCATCCATTCCTGCAAATTAAGACAAAGGAGAGCACAGGTTTCAGCATCTCTCACAGCCAGATGATGTAGGCTGGTAAGCAGACATGAGCTGAAAACATTGAAATGCACTGTGCGTTAAGTTCTGACATCACTTGTTTCCCCACTCATTTTCTACCTGAAAAACTGATGAAAACTGTTAGTTTTGTCAAGATTCATGTGATCAACTCACATGCTCACCCTTAAATATCAACAGTTTGGTTCCAAGTAGAGTTTCCAGAAAAAAAAGACAGCTTAAAATGCATCTGCCCCCCCCCTTCTCTAAGGCTAGTTTAACCTAATATCTATTTCAGTGACAAAATTGAAAGTACCACTCCTATGCCTCTGTACATACACTGCCAGCAGTGAGTTAAAAATCCATCAAATAAATTCTTCTCCTCTATTCCATGTAAAGAACACACCCTTTGCCTTTACATAAAAGGAAAAAAAAAAAGACTTCAAAGTTGTTTAAAAATTACACAGCGATTTTACAAGTATTACTTCATTACAGAATCAGGCTAGGCAATTAAAAACCACAGTTATCAACAGAAGTTGTCTTTAACCCACACTTTTTACAGCTCAGATCTCGTAATCAGTACAGTTCCCTTTCATAATAGCTGAAGTTCACTCATCAAGAGTGTAATTAATATTCCAATGCCTTCTTCTACTTCCATTTCAAACAAAAATTCTGTTCTTTTCACCTGCATAAGATTACTTCAGAAATAAAGATAGTTCATTACTAACTGCCCACATTTCCTTAAGGTGATGCCACATTTAAAGCAATCGCCATCAAATAAATGATAAATGGAAACTATGCAACCATTTTGGTTACTTTTTTTCCTGAATCAGAAATCAAATCATTATAGCAGGATTTTTTAGAAGAATACTAGTACTACTTAAAATCTGGCACAAAACTTATGCCTTCTCATACATCAAGGCATTACAATCTAGATCAGGAAAATTTTACACACCGCCTTCTTTCACTCAAAAAAACATTTCAAATTATTTTGTGTATATTACAAAGATTTCAGGAAGCAGGCTATACATGCCTTGCCAAAGCCTTGGCCATTGCTCTGGTTTTATCTTACCAACTCAATTCACTGAGCAAACATCTGATGTAGCTTTACAAACATAACACGGACTGGCTAACTTGATTTTGATATGGGAGTTTTCCATAAATTCTCCAGCAGAGCACAGAGGTACCATAATCCACTCCAGGTTTTTTATTCCTAATAGCTCAAAGTACTATGGGATACTTCCTTAACCGTATTAAGCTTAAACAGTAATATAATTAGTTCTCAGTAATAGTATTTGTGAACGTGCACCTCAATTACCTTAAGCATGGCTCCATGCAGCACACTTACTGGCAAGCACCACAGTCAAGTAAATTCACCCAGTAATGACTGCCCACAAAAGCGTACATCTGTCAGACAGTGCTGGTAGAAGAAAGCATAGCAGCACCAAAGCATATAAGAGCTTTACAGTAAAGCATGAAGCCACTTAAGAATGCTCACTGTACAGTTGCATTGGGACGTCATCTCATTGTGTTCAATTAATGAATATCAAAGAATCATAGAAAGGCTTGGGTTGGATGGTATCTTAAAAGTTCCACCCCTCCTGCAGACAGAGCTGCCCCATACCATATCAGGTAGCCCAGGGCCCCAACCAACCCGGCCTTCAGTGCCTCCAGGGATGGGGCATCCACAGTGAGATACTGGTGTGTTAAAGGTCATTTCATTGATTCATGCAATTGTTCGAGTTGGAAGTGACCTTTAAAGGTCATCTAGCCCAACTTTCCTGGAACAAACAAGGACAGCTACAGCTAGATGAAGTTGCTCAGAGCCCCATCCAGCCACACCTTGAACGCCTGTAGGGCCAAGGCATTCACCATATGTCTGGGCAACCTATTCATCAACAGACCCTAATAAAGAGTCTACCCCTTGTTTCTTATAATCCCCCTTTAGATATTGAAAAGATGCTATCTGGCGTCCCCAGTGTGATCAGCCCCAGCTCTCAGCCTGACCTTACAGGGAAGGTGGATCCCAACAGATCCACGTCTCTCCTGTGCAGAGGACTCCACATGTCTGTTGTTACCAAGTACTACTCACCAGGAGGGAACACTAGGGAGATCAGCTGGGATCCCATCCTGCAGAAGGGGGCACTGACACAGTGATTGCAAAAAAATAAAACAAACAAAAATCTCTCCCTGTCTGGATGCAACACCTGCTTGCTGTGAAGGAAAGAAGGCATTCCATGTTAGCCAGGATGATGGACCACCGCGGGGAGAGGCACCCAACACCAACGGAGAAGGCCTCCCAGGAAACAACTCAACCCTCCTCCACTACTGGCAACCTGATAACAGCCTACCACAGGTAAGACAAACCTCAGCGCTGCTAACACGGCTCTGACCGCGGGCAGTCCCACGGGACAGCAGCACAACGGGTTAAGGGAACGTCCCGCAGCTCCTCGCTCCCCTCCTCTTCCCCCTTCCCCAGCCCCTCACGCTCGGCCGCCAAAACAGAAACAAGAGACGGAACCGCTCCCCCACGCTCACCTCAGCCACCGCTCCGCCTCAGTTCCGCGGCCGCCATTTTCTCCCCGCGCCGCCCCGCCCCGCGATGCCGCCTGCCCCGCAGTGCACGCCGGGAGCTGTAGTTCTTATGGCGGCTCTTCTGGGCCGCGGGCGGGAACGAATGGTTTCGAGGGATGGCGTCGTTTAGCGGCTGCTGAGCCAGCACAGTGTTATTTCTAGACTGGAAGGGGGGAAATATTAAATATTTGTTTTGTGTTGCTTGTAAAAATGGTGCCAAGTGAGGATGAGTATAAGATACTCTGTGCTGGTAGCAAAGCTACCAAGCTAGCCAAGCTAAAAAATCCATTTTCCACTGATTTCAGATCATGTCATGGTACATCTTCTGATGAACTAACGCCCCAGTCAGTTTTCCTCCCCTTCACAGTATCAACGTTTTCCTGACTCGTACTCATTGAAAATAAGCACTAAAAATGCCGAACAGGGCAGATGAGATGTCTCCATGCCTTATGCTTTTTAGCAGTATCCAAGCCATGTGTAGGCTTGGGAAAACTGACAAGAAAAAAATATCGCAATATGTGGTGGAACCCGAGGGAGTTGGAAGAATCCTTTTTTTTTTTTAATACCATTTCTGAAATACAGCTGTGATTCTGACATGAATATGATAAATATAATATGAAAAAGTGAAGGGTCTGTTTTCTATGGGTTTTATATTGAGTGCAGCATTTGTCCTTTGCCCATTAGTTTATCTAATGATAAGAGGTTTCCCAGTTTTCTCTGAAATGTAGAAGAAATGTCCTACAAATTTTTCAGATGCACCTCCAAGTTCAAAGATAATTATTCCACAATCAGCTACAGGCAGCCTGCTCTCTTTATTGAAATGTTTTGTTCAGGCTATTTTTGTCTCACTTTTCTATTAGCTGTGTGTAAGGGAATGCCAGTTCCAGCATACTTGTCAATGCCATATGGTTACAGGAAAATGCTGGCAGATAGTGCACCTCCTAGTCCTTGGTATTGTCTGAATAAGAAAGGCATCAAGGCTGGTGGCTGCTGCCCATTCAGCCCCTACTCACGGTTTTAAGTGTAATGCTATGAGTGACATGTCTTTTTTACTCTGTTTTTCTTTTGGTGTAAAAAACACTAAAGCAATTTAAAACCCCAGTTTCTGTTGTCAGACATTACAATTTCCATGCCTGTGATAAAAATATATATTTTTTCTCTGTGGGTTTTTAAAATGTTTTCTTCTAGTTTTCTTGCATTACAAATGTCTTATGAATATAAAATAGACTTATAAAGCCCCAAACATAAAATAAATTCAATGTTGGGATTATAGTTTGTTTGAAAATATACAATATATATATTTAAAGCAGCCCTCTTTTCTGACATTATTTTATAAACCATGTAATAACTAGTGCTCGATAAAAGTCAGTAAAGCTCTTAACGCTAATTGCAGTGCTGCTCTTTAAAACAACTGTTTCCCTAATTCAATTTCAAAATAGAGAAAACAGCTGTGATGTTGTATGAATATGTATATGCTGATCTGTGTGAGTTTCATTATGTACTATGTAGTGAATAGCAAATTTAATTGTAGAATACACGGATTTGTCATTTCAGGGAGAGCATCAGTAGAGTATCCAGCCCCCCTTTCTCTCCAACATCTTTTCCATTCACTGCCAATGAAAGACAGTCCTCATCCTTTGATCACATCTAGGATGACAAACTACTTTTAATTAACTATATGTGAAATTTCTGTACAGCTAATTTCTGGTCAAATCACCCAGTATTACTTTCATTCATCCCAAACCCATTTAAGTGGACTAGTCAGCATTCCTCCCAATATATCCTAAATCTTTTGGAGGTACAGTTCATATATATATGCTGATCCACAGATTCACAAAACTGTTTCCCAAGTGACCTGCTTTTTCTCTTTTAAGTGGCAATGATAACATAGGCACAATTATGAGACAGAAATGTTCAGTTCTGTGACCAACTGCATGGAGATGTGATTTGTGCTAGCAATTCTTCATTAGCAGTTCCACGTTTGCTAATTACATTTCTAATACACATAAAAGTACAATGAAGTGTTCAGTTAGGTGTCTGGAACAAGCAGCAAAAAGTACTTTATTATGTTGCCAATGGAGGTACAAAAGGGTGAAAAGAATTATTAGCTATTGTTAGACGGTCTGGGAGCTTGAGCTCTTTTTAAGGATTTTTAAAGGAAAGGATTAAAAAAAAAATCATCTGAGTTAATATACACCAGGAGCATACATTAATGTTACATTGCTTGTATACCTAAGAAAGATAGTTACATTTAAAATATTTAGTCTCACGTATTTTTATATAAACAGAAAAAATAGGAGATAAGGAAAGGTACAACATGCATCAAAAACAAATAAATAAATGCTGAATTGGTGAATGATGTATAGCTGCCCACCACTACATTGTAGAAATGCTTTATGACAATTCATTTTGGATCTCAGTAGCAAGAAGCAGTAGTTTTACTGGAATGACAGCATGGCTTGCTCAACTACCCGCAAAGAAAACCATTCACATCATCTCATTTGTCTATTTTTTATTTAAATGATATCTTGCCAGTTAAAATGTTGTTTATTTTGCAGTGTATTTTTTCAACCTCATATATAAATACGGTTCATTCTATAAATGGGTGGTAATTACAGCCAAATGGAGTTGATGATGAGAGAGACTTCTAGCAAGAGTAGTTATACTGCAGAGGTCAGATCCTCAGGCTCTGTGTTAAGGAATTTGCTCTTGTCATTGTTCATTTTGGCAGAAGGCAGAGTGGATGCAAACCGACAATATTAACCACCCCTGAAAGCCGAGCAGAGAGTTCATGCCAATTCAGCCCTGCAAACCACCCAGTAGCTCATGTTAGATTTTTTTCTCCAGTCTCTTCTTGAGCAAGGCTTCTCGGTGACAGCTCCGCTCACTAGGAAGACAGCTGTCAGAAGGACAGTAAAAATAGATTGGAATGATTATGGGTTTTTTTCCAAAATTCTCAGAAAGTGCTGAGCAGCACTGTCGGAAAAGTTGGTGTCGTGCAGATGTCTTGGAGCAAAAATATTCAGATCACCTCCAAAATCCACAAATTCTTTCAAAATTATGTTCATATGTTCCTGAAAATAAATTCTGCCTAAGAATTAAAGGTGTTGATATTACAGAATGCTTGTGTGTAAGAAATGTTTTTGCATTATATATTGCATGTGGATTTGATGACCAGTAATAGTTTATAATATAAATGATGCAGAGGTACTTTCTTGGGTTTTTTTGTTTCTTTTTTGAGTTATTTAAGTCCTGAGGTAGAGGAGAATTTACAAGAATTTCATTCAAACACTGAAAGGGATGTTCTTACTACAAAGGATTACATGTTTTTAATACATTAGGAGTGTTTACCGTAATGACATTTTTACAGATTAGAGTGGTTCTGATAGAACTTATTTTTAGGGCTGGTGGTATAAATGATTTTATATTACCATATTTTAATGAGGTCTGTATTGTTAAAATTTAATTTGCTTGTCTGACTGAGGGCAGGAGGGCAATGGAGTACAGAACCTTCTCCAATACTGAATAGGTGGCAATGTGATGTACTGAATTTGTGAAACTCAGGTTCCTGTAAAGAGAGCTAGCTAGGCATATGATTCCCAGTTGATCAAACTACATTTTTTCTTACTCCCAATCAGTGCCATTATATATTAGACAAGTTCATAATCCATTTCTCAGGGCTGATGTACCTTGGTATATTCCGTATATTTTAGCTGAAGCCTTCTCTTCCCTCTGCTGTGTAATAAGAGACTAATGTCAAGATTTTTCATTACCATTGCATCCAAAAATAGAATCTAATTATTCTTTTCCATTCCCAGGCTCAAGTGGATTTTTGAGAATTGAAAGAATGAATTTGCTTTGGTCTTGCTGCAACTGATACTTACTCTGTTTCTTTTGAAGTATGGATAACAAATAATGCACATCAAGTTTGCACATCAAGCAATTTGTTTTTGTTTATTTTCTTCAGATTCTAAGGCTTATGCAATTGCACTGTCTTATCAGTTCCCAATAGCATCTCCTCCCCTATGCCAGGAATAGACATTAAGACCTGGGAATCCCATTAACCCTCTGTTGTTAGCTGATCTTTTTAAGTACTTGATAACTAGAAATACTGGGAGTAGAGCTATTTAAGACATGACTTGGATCAACTCAAATAATTTTATTTCTTTAAAAAAATAATATCCTGCCCTTCTGAATTCAGTAAAATCTAAAAATTCTGTTCAGCTGGTTTATAATATTTTAACCCTTCCTATCTTTTTAGGTCAATTCTGAAGTCATAATATACATCACAAAATCATCAATAGATTTCATTTAGAAAATATCGATATAGTCACAGCATTTTTTTTTCATTTTTTTCCACTCATAACTACATGACATATATGTCAGATTTGCATTTTCCCACAGATCTGTAATGTAGGAAATAATAAATACACTGCTGAGTTCTATTTAAGAAATGCCAGGAGGTGGCGTGAGCCTACTTATTTCAGTCCCTCAGGTTCTCAGTTTTGCAGTGCACGTGATCACATGCTGTTGCTTCCACTTGGACCCCTGCCCCATTTCATGTACATAGCAACTACTAGAAAATATTCTCTAATTTGTTTGGTCATTGCTGTTCCAGATGTGTACCAATTAAGTGTTTGTTACTACTTAGATTTTGCTTTTGAAACTTCATTTTTATGTGGACTGTTGCCAAAGTACTTGTTGGTACTTGTCTGTGTTCACAAAATAGAATGTATTAATTTCTTTTACACAGCACCTTTTTGAGATGAAGAGGTAAGTCACTATCTCATTTGAACTGAGGCATCATTAAGGTTTGGAATGTGGAATTAGAGATGCAGAAACCTCGAATTTTCTGGAGCATTTTTGTAGATGGTCAATTTCTTTTGCTATTCAAAATGGTTGCTGCCAGTGCCTACCCACTCATTCTAACATCTGTGATCTCCTACTCTCCTCTGTCCTAGGAGTAAAGTCTATATTTTCCTTTCTTACTCCCTCTGCAGCAGTGTGTGTGAAGAAGAATGAATGCTGCTACTTCTTTACTGAAAAAAATATGAATAAACATAAGCTAAGAGAATCATAGGACATCATGGGAGAGAAGAGGAGAAGGTGGAGATCAAGAGCGCATTTCTTTTTCATCCAAGAACCCTCCAGAGTTAACAGCACTCAGTATCTCTTACCAAAAGTTCTGCAGTCATCACTCAGTATCCCTCCTCTCTCACCAAAATTCTCCCCAAATTCACCCATTTGCCTCGCAGCCTTACAGGTCTTCCCAGCCCATTGCTTGCTTTTTCCCTTGCTTTTCTCCAGTCATTTCTCACCTGCTTTCCTCTTACCCACTCACACTGACATTGAATTTTGCCCCATGTCTGAACAGTTGAATAAAAGCCACTATATTTAAACAGAATGCTAACGAATGGATTCTCACCTTCTTTTTCCTCTTTTTATTTCTCCTTTTTCCTCTCCTCTTCTTGAAAGGGACCATACCCTCAGTGTGACATCTGTGACTATCAAAATCTGAAACAAGTTTCAGATTTGCTCTAAAGTGTGCCAGCTGGTCTCATGTGCTTACAACATTATTATGTAAACCATATGTCCTTCACAGAAAGAATTCACATGAGGTTTCACACTGAAGACATAACATTCCTTAGAGCCAAAACTGATCAAAGAGGTGGCAGCCATTAAGGTAAGCATTTCCAAGGCTAGGTGAACTAGCCTGATGCTATCTGTCATTCCTAACATTTTTCTTCAGGCACTGAAATTTGCTTTTTTTGACCAAAGTAATCTAGAAATTGTTCAACTAAGTGCCTTGTCCTGCCAGTGATTTGCAATCTCATGAACCCTGGCCCTACTCAACAAGAGCTGGTGGAATCTCAGATCCAGAGTTTTCCAATGTAATCTGAATGCTCAGAGAGATTGAAAGAGTAACAATACATTTAAGCAGTGTATTATCTGACTTGTAAATGTAAAGTGTCAAAATGCAGCTTTTTGACATTGCTGGCTTTTAAAGCCTCTCCAAGAAGTGATATTCAGAGAATTGCTGACAGGGTCAATTTCTGACATCACCTTACCTTTTCAAATGAAATAAGCGAGATTGCATACTTGTAAATGACTAACATTTAGCTCAGCGTGCTTCATCCACTTTGGCTGCTTTAGAAAAATAATCATTTGCTTGAGCATATTCTGCCCTTTATCTTGCTTTAGTTTTGACAGACAAACAAATAGAGCATTTATGACTGTTCAGTATACCTGAGAATATTCTTTACATTTTCAAATGTATATAAATCTATAACCCTCTTTAACCCACACTATCTCTTCTGCATGAGTAATTTTTGAGTATAAGCAAGCATTTCTAAATTGCTTATATATTCTGGTTGTTTCTAGTTCCTGTTGGCCTTGTGATTGTTCTACAGAAAGATAGATTCACTTTATTTCTATTTTTTTAAATAGCCTGCAGAAGAAAATGATTTTCATTTAAGTAATAACATTGTTTCCGAGGAATAAAAATTTTCTTTTGCAATATTTGAGATGGTTTCTTCTTCAGAGTTTCTGAAGCCACAGATCTTGTGTGTATTTTTAATCTTCGAAATTCAAATCTTCAAATCCTCACAGTACTGAAGAAGAAAAAATAATAATAATGTGACTCCTTTCTTTGTCAGTGATGAAAATAACTGCTCTACCTGCTCCTTAAACCTACATTCTGACTACTTCGGATGCTGGAGATGCCCTTCCCTAACATAACATAAGACTGGAAATAGTAAGTCACAGCCCAGCTGAAAGATGTTACTTTAACTTCAGCAGAAAGCGGATTTCATTTACAAGTTCCTGCAGCACAAGGAGTAATACGTAGACTTAAATCTATATGTCACGCCTTGAATCTTCAGAGTAAACTGAGTAAGTGAAGATCTCTTTTCTCAGATGAGTCCTAGAAACAGTATATGCTGCTGTAACTATTACAATATTATGTAGTTTTCTTACATTTAATTTATGGAAGGATAACTGGATTATTCTAATAGTAGTCATCTATTCCCTTTCCCTAAAATGGTTTTATTGTTCAGGTAATTGGATAAAATCAGCTGACAAAAATGGTAACTAATGGGCAAATTTACAGTGTACTGTATTTATACTGCAAATGTGCAGGATTTTTAATGTATCATTAAAATGTATTGTTCCAAAACAAAAAGGACTTTAGTAACAAACATGCAATGTGGCAAAATGTTCTGTGAACTAAAATGGAGATCATCTGGAGTCAAAGTTTCTTCATTAGGACATTATTGAAATTTTGCAATATCATAAGAAGGCCTGTTTAAAATACTTGGGTGACATCAGGGTACAGAGTAGGATTCTAATCTGACATATATTCATTCCCTTGGTGATTGTTTATAATAAAGTCAAACTGAGATGAATCCACAAAGTGAGATGCATGCACTGGATAAGGGATTGGATGGATGGTCACACTCAGAGTTGCAATCAACAGTGCAATGTCTGAGTGGATATTGGTGACAAGTGGCATTCCTCAGGGATTGGTGCTGGGACTGGTGCCATTCAACATCTTTGTAGGTGATACAGACATTGGGATCACGTGTACCCTATGCAGATTTACAGACACCAAGCTGAGTGATGCAGTTGACATGCTAGAGGGAAGGGATGCTGTCCAGAAAGACCTGGAAAGGCTCACAAAGTTCAGTATGGCCAAATGCAAGGTCCTGTACCTAGGTTGAGGCAATCCCAAGCACAGATACAGGCTGGACAGAAAAGGATTTAGGGGTGTTGCTTTATGAAAGACTCAATGCGCTGGCAACGCAGAAGGCCAGATGTATCCTGTGTTGCATCAAGAGAAGCATGACCAGCAGGCCAAGGGAGGTGATTCTGCCCCTCTACTCATTTGTGTAGACCCCACCTAGAGTACTACATCCAGTTCTGGGGCTGCCAACACAAGAAGGATGTGGAATTGCTGGAGTGGATCCAGAGGAGGTCCACTAAGATGATCAAATTGCTGGAGCATCTCGCCTACAAGGACAGGCTGAGAGCCTGGAGAAGGCTTCATGGGAGCCTTGTAGCAGCCTTTCAGTACTTGAACGGGGCCTACAGGAAAGCTGGGGAGGGACTTTTTATGAAGACATGTAGCAACAGGATGAGGGAAAATGGTTTTGAACCAGAAGAGGGTAGATTTAGACTAGATATTAGAAAGAAATTATTTACTGTGAGGCTGGTGAGACACTGGAACAGATTGCCCAGGAAGCCTGTGGATGGCCCCACCCTGGAGGTGCTAAAAGGCTGGGCTGGATGGGGCTTTAAGCAACCTGGTATAGTGGGAGGTATCCCTGTCTATAGCAGGAGTGTTGGAACTAGATGGACTTAAAAGTCCCTTCCAACTCAAACCATTCTACGATTTATGATTCCGCGATTTTTCCTTTTGTAAATATTAATCGAATATTGACTGTAAAGAGAACTTTCAGATTCTCCTCTTTCCCTTCCTCCTTCCCTCCTCCTCTTTTCTGTTTATCAGGATAGCTTCTCCAAAAGATGTGATGACATCCATTCTGCAGTTGGAAAATAATACCATGATATTTTGCATCAGTGTGATTAATCAGAGCTGACAGCAGTGCCTCCTGATAGTTTTTCAAAACAGAAAATCTGATTTTACAAGGAATAAGGCTTAGCAGAACAGAAGCTCTGTCTTGTACTCATCTGGTCTTTCATGTTATGCTCAACAGATCTTGTCTGTATTCTAGCTTAAAAGCAGGAAATTGCTACTACTAAAATTTGCATTGCTAATGGTATTTAAAAAAAAAAACAATGAAAGAAAAAAGAAAAGAAAAGAAAAGAAAAGAAAAGAAAAAAGAAAAGAAAAGAAAAGAAAAGAAAAGAAAAGAAAAGAAAAGAAAAGAAAAGAAAAGAAAAGAAAAGAAAAGAAAAGAAAAGAAAAGAAAAGAAAAGAAAAGAAAAGAAAAGAAAAGAAAAGAAAAGAAAAGAAAAGAAATCAGTGATTTAAAACAAATCACGTGTACTGGAGAGAAACTCAGGGCTAGAATAAAAAATACTTTGTCATGATATAATGCAGATCTATTTCAGCTGTTTTATAACCATCTGCGGAAGTCTTTCATCCACAGATACAGTTGAAAATAAATCAGCCCATGTGTAGCTTCTACAAGAGCAGGGTCAAGTGATTGGCACTGCCCATAGTTGATCTAGTTAACTCTCCAGACTTACTATAAAAGCATTTATGGTTTAGGCTAAGTTTTATAATTTGTATTATTTTAAAAATAAAATGTTTAATTGTAAGATTCAAAGCAAACTATGTAAAATGTTTTTCAATATCATATAAAATACAAAATATAAACTCATCCTGCATTTCTTCCTTTCACCTTTAAACAAATTTTTGTCCTTGATGTGATGAGTCAATAACTTTCTCATTACATCTACCTACTGTTGGTTCAGAAGATTTTTAAATATTCCCCGTGTTCTCTGTACATTCTTTCAAAGTGTAGGTAGAAATCATTTCTGTCACATAATCAAAGCCATCCTAAAGGACTTTGTCTTCTTATTTTACTTTTTTGGAGAAATAGGCTTCTACAATGCTCTTTTCCCTCCCAGCTACAGTAATGTGCCAGGGCATAGTGCTTACCTGCCTCATCAGTCCCATTCCAGAGGGAAGTGGTCCATAAGATTACGTTTCCACTTGATTTGCAAAAGATTATCATTGTCCTCTTCCTCTTCTTAAGCAAAAAGGGGAATAAAAATGATTGAAGTAACAGGTTTGGGGTTTTTTTAATGGCTTTTGTTGTTGTAGTTGTTTTTTGTTGTTGGTGGGGTTTTTTTTGCCCAGGAACTCTGTGTAGTGGCATGAAACAACTCTGCTTACAAGTCAGAGTAATGACAGGTAATAACCTAAATCTGAAAAAAGTTAAAATTGAGGGGAAAAAAATTGTTTGATCAACAATTATCTTGACTTCATCCATAATTTTTCCAAAGGAGGCTGAGCAACTGAAAGACTCCACATCTGTAGCTTATCTTTAGCCTCTCAGTCTTGTGTTTGAGACTCCAAAGTAGCTCTCCAAAGCAGGTGGAGAAGATTGGTTTTCATGCTTCCTTCATATGAGATTGCTTTTATTCTCCCATAGCATTCATTAGGTATGGGTTTATGTGATTGGATGTCTGAACTGAGTTTGAGGAATATTTGCTCAGAGCCTTTCATGTCTTTGAAAAGCTCTACCAGTAAAACTTCTGATCAGATTAACCTGAAAAGTTGCTTTCTTTAATTCTGAGAATATGTAATATTGTGATACCAGTAAAGAAATACAACAAACTCAAGTATTTTTATAAAGCGCATTATTTGTCTACCTTTTTCCATTTGTTCACATGGGAGAGGTGAGCCGCTAAGAATGGGTGGGAGTTGCAGCTGTGTGGTGTTGTGGCACAGAGAAGGGAAAGTGGACAACGTAAGAGTTGGAAGAGAACTCCAGGGCTTGTAATTTGTCCGTGTTTCTCTTTCTCAATTTCATCTCAGCTTCTGTACTTCCTCCCAGGTATGTTCCTGGTTTAGATGTCTCCCTGGGAAGTTAACCCACTTACATTGGTGTCCCGTGCCTTGCTGAGAGCGGACGCTCAACTCCTGAAGTGTCATACCATTTGGCTGATGTGATAGTTGATTCCTATGTGACAATCAGACTTGTAAGGAAAGAATTTAGTCCAGAAACTGATGTCACTAAGGCAACTATATTGAGACTTTATACATCACAAGAAAAACCCATTGATTACACAGCTTTTCCCCTAACATATGAAGTCTGCTCAAGGTTCAAGCTTGAAGAATGCGCTAACAAACCATAGAATCACAGAATCATTTAGGTTGGAAAAGACTACTAAGATCATCTAGTCCAATCATCCACCTCCAGGGATGGTGACTCTACCACCTCCCTGGGCAACCAGTTCCAATGCATCACCACTCTGTGAGAAGAAATTTCTCCAAATATCCAACTGGAACCTTGCCTGGTGCAACTTGAGGCCATTCCCCTTGCCATTATTTAGCTGGGAGAAAAGATTGACCCTCACCTTTCCACAGCTTCCTTTCAGGGAGTTATAGAAAGAAATAAGGCTCATGCTGGGTTTTAGCCTTTCTGATTTTCTCTTTGTACTTCCTTGTACTCTCCCCAAGCTGCCTAATGCTGTAGCTATATCACAAAAATTGAATGCTTATAAAATAAATTGCTATAAAACTATTGTTATATATGCTCAAGTGAATGAAGCATTTGAATATGAATGATAAGCAGTTCACAATTCATCATTTATGAGATTTTAACATGCATTTCAATGTTTTATGAAGTTTTCTGATGCTTCAAGAAATTCCCATAGTCCTCTGCCTGAAGAGGGTATTCAAGTAAAATAAAGCTGAGCTGAGAAACACCTTTATCTCCATGAGCAGGCTTCAGTCTCCAGGGCCGCAGTACTTCTACCTTTCAGAAACTCCCATTTGATGGGAGTAAGAGAATTACAGGAAGGGACGGACAGGGGACCATGTCTGCAAGCTGTGATGCATATTTAGAACTGGGAGACAAAATGCAAGAAAGAATCACCAGTCTTTGAATATTTGTGTTTCACAGACTGAAATCCCCCATGTTTTATCCACTGGGAAGAAAACTGAAGTAATAAAAATGATTAAGGGACAACATTAGTCCCCTCCCTGACAGAGATTTTGCTTTTGATAGGACTGACTCATTCTGTTCTTTCTTTAGTGAGATAGTATCTCACTAGAATAACTATGTCCCTTGTCATTACTAAAATTCAAAATATAATTCAGTTATAAATATAGTTATTAATTTCAGAATCTCAAGGGATGTACTGAGACACTGATGTCT
>VXAB01008632.1:0-64416 GCA_013399175.1 Odontophorus gujanensis | reverse complement strand
AAAAAAGAAAGAAAGAAAAGTAGCTCCATTATGCATAGTACTGAAATGCATAACAATGCTCCATCAACAGGATCCAGAAATGAAAAGATGCATTATATTACTAATCTCAAACTTGAAAGTTTACAAAAGGTGTGTATAAATAATTTCAAAGAGGATATAAAAAATCAAAAGTAACTTGAATCTTATGAACATGTGCAATCCTTATGCAAGCGAAATTCCCACAGAAACATGAAGTTTTCCTGTGGAAGAAGAGAAGACCTCAGGGCTTAGAAGATGGAATCAGATGAAGGAAGGATATGTATTTTATTAAAAATGATCTGATCTGAAAAACTGTTTCTTGAATTGAAGCAGTAGTTTAATCCCTCCTAATGGACGTGATTATTTTCTGATTCTGTTTTTTCTACATTATCCTTTGGAGCAAATACAAGAACAGTGATTTTGAAAGGATGATAGCATATGAGTTTCCTATTTTTACTTCTGTATGTTGGCTTGATTCTTTTAAGATGGATCCATGCCTATAACTCTAACTATAATCTTTATTTTGTTTGCATAAAGCAAAGGCATTAGCTGGAAGCAAGATCTGCTTAGTTACTTTATTTCTGCTGCCAGAAAAAATACCCCTTCCCCTTCCCAGCTGAAGGGAGTAGCTGTTCAAAATACACAGCTGTTCAAAGGAGTTGTGCTAAGGCAGTGCCCACCATGAATGATTTGCTGGGCAGTTAACTGCAGACAGCTTTTCTGCTCAAGAGAAAATAATGACTCCTGCTTTGCATCTACCCCTCGCTATTCTCCCTTTCTGCTTTAGTCCATGTTCTAGTACACACTTGAATTGTAGCCATTCTCCATTTTCCCAGAGCAGATCCAGGAAGCCTACCAGAAGGCAAAAGGCAGTGAAAGGAAGAAAGCCTCAAGTACTGAAGTTAGTGGAAATTGAGGATTACATGACTTACAGTGCTTCCTAGCCATAGCAGCCTGCAACTGGGCTTGAAACAGAGAAATCTGTCAACAGCTGTTATGTGAAATTCACACAACTGCAGAAGTCTTCAGCTCTACTTGAATCCTTTGCTACTGCTGTCTGTCATCCTTTGGAGAAACCACGTCCTGGAACAAATCATTCACTAGTAAATCCTGCAATGAATGTATGAATTCTTTAAATCAAATCATTCTCAAGCATACTTAGAACTGTATTAGTAGAAATTATCAGAGTCATAGAATAGTTAAGGTTGGAAAAGACCACTGAGATCATCTGGCCCAACCATCCACCTGCCACCAATATTGCCCCCTAAGCCATGTCTCTAAGTATCACAGAATCATAGGGGTTGGAAGGGACCTCTAGAGATCATCAAGTCCAACCCCCCTGCCAAAGCAGGTACTGCAAGTACTGCATCTAGACTTTCCTTAAAAACCTCCAAGAATTGTGACTCAATCAGCTCCCCGGGCAGCCTGTCCCAGTGCCTCACCACTTTTTCTGAGAATAAATTCTTCCTAATAGCCAACCTAAACCTCCTTGGTACAACTTGAGGCTTTTCCCTCTTGTATTACTGCTGTTATCTGGGAGAAGAGGCCATACCTCATCTCACTAAAACCTGCTTTTAGGGAGTTATAGAGAGTGATAAGGTCTCTCCTGAGCCTCCTTTTCTCCAGACTGAACAATCCCAGCTCCCTCAGCTTCTCCTCATAAAACTTGTGTTCCAGAATTGCAACAGATTTATTGTCCTTCTCGGAACATGCACTAGGTCCTTGACATCCTTCTTGAACTGAGAGGCCCAAAACTCGAGAGAAAGCCTCAACAGAGCTGAGTACAGGGGACAATCACCTCTCTGCTTCTGTTGGTTGCACTATTTCTGACACAAGCCACAGTGCCACTGGCCTTTTTGGCTACCATGGCACAGTGCTGGCTCATGTTTAGCGAAGTGTTGATCAGCACCCTCAGATCTATTTCAATACCAACCCCTGGGGTTGGTATTCTCATGACCTGTCATGAGCTGGATTTAACATTATTATTGCTTTTTATTGAGGTACACACACTCGTTGCTTAGGCAAATACATTTCTGATCCTGGCTAGGTGTTGCAGAGCACCAAGCTCATCTTTATTGACCGTTTGATGGGATAGAAGATGGAGTGTAATTGATGTGCAATGAGTTTATCCTCAGAGGTTTACATGAGAGAAACCATTCTTACTCACTCCCACAACCACAGTTTAATCTGTGGGGCTCCTGTACCCCTTGTTTTCCTTTTGGACCCCTTTCAGTGAGCTTTCTATTTGTTTGCCTTGGGGGCACATGAGCACATGCTCACTGACTCTTCAGAAATCCCCAGATCTGAATTACCAAAGGCAGGAACAACTGGATGCACAAAAGAGTCTGTGTAAATTTCGGTTTAAGAAAAAAAATTATGGCCATCTTTAAAGAGAATACTGAAATAATTTCCATTTATTGGTGTATTGGTTTAATGTCAATATTTAAATGGCCTTAAATACCAGTAGAAAAGGTGTCTAGTTATTATTTCATGGCACATACTGTTCTTAATTTCTGCTTGAGTTTTCAGAAAACCTGTACAGAACATTGTATTTGGAAATAAATTGAACTGTATAGAGTGTCAGCAGTCAGGCAAAATGAAACTTTCAGGGAGGCACAATAGCAGAAAACATAATGGTATTTAAATTACTGGGCCAGGAAGCAGGGAACTATCAACAAGTGAACCAAAAACATAACCTATAAAGAAAACTCCCAGAGCAAAGTACAGTTATTCCATCCCATTAAGAGATTCAACTTCTTTTCTCATTTTTGGAACAGATGGTTTGACAAGATTGGCAATGCTCAGCAGTGTGAACATAATCTAACTCATTCAAATAGGAGCTGAAAATAACAAAATGTAACTCAGCATGGAAAAAGATTCAAGCTAACACAAGCTTCAGTAAAGAAATTCAAAACAGAGAGGCGCAAACAGAACTAGAAACCTGGAAAGCAAGTGCATTAAAAGAGGCCAGGAAGAGTGGCAAATAAATGATGTCCATTTAAGCAAGGGAGGGGGATTAGTTATGCAGATTTTAATTATCCAAACTGTAATATGCCTGAGATGTTGAAACTTGTGCTTCTACAATCAGATAATAGCTGAGTGATTGCATAGCTTTTAACGATGAGAAATCACTGAAGCTTGAGTTTCCATGCCTTTTCTGAAATTTTCCATACCTCACTGAACTTCTTCACAGCAGAAATGAGACACAGTGGTTTATGGTTCAGGAAATTGGTAAATCTTGTCTGCATTGCAGGTTGCTCTTTCCCCACAGCCTCCCAGGGGAGGGCTGAATCAGTGCCACAGTGCCGCCTTCTGAACCACATGCACCTAATGCTCCTTCACTGAGTCTCAAGGAGTAAAATCAAGATCCTGATGCCAAGCTGCTACAGTTTTTCATGAAAACTTGTTCTCTGAAGTCAGTACAGAAGTGCTGGTACATACTTCACAGTGTTTCCTGAAAGTTTCTGAAAGAATTCTGTTCCTCTTCCCAGCCACTTTGTACGCAGCAGTGCCTCCCTTGCTTCCTTTTTTGTGTCATGTCTTATCTGATCCATGCAAAATATTCATAATGAAAAATGAACAAAAGTTAACGTCTTCAAATTTCATTTCAAAAAATAGTGACACCTCTTCTAGTACAGAAAAAAATAGAATACAGCCACAGTAAAAAATTCTGTGTTTTTTTTCCTTACAGAGCTGCTAGATACCTTGCTCTGGGCATCTCCAGATTTGGCTGGCAAAATCACAAATGAATGAAGAAACAAAGGGCAGGGTGGTCGTGATGACTTTCTGTATAGCTTAATTTTAGGCATTTAACTTTATTTCTCTAAGATAGAAGGCTTGTTCCATTAGAGTTCCTACTGAGGATGGTTCATCCAAAGAATCATACAATCATAGAATGGCTTGAGTTTTTTACCCTTGTAAAATGTTGATTTCTGTCACATTTATAAGCTCCCTTTAAATATTGGAAAGACACAATGTGATCTCTTCACAGCCTTCTCTTTTCCAGAAGAGATCAAGCCCAGTTATTTTAGCCTGTCTGCACAGGAGAGGTGCTCCAGCCCTTCCATCATATCTGTAGCCTTCCACTGGACCCTCTCCAAAAGCTCAACACCTTTCCTGTGTTGGGAGCCCCAGACTTGGACACAGTACTCCAGATGAGGTCTCACAAAAGCAGAATAGGGGAAGACAATCACTTCCCTCACCCTGCTGACCCACCCCTCTTCTAATGGAACCCAGGATACCATTGGCCTTCTTGGCTGCAAACACACACTTCTGGCTCATGTTAAGCTTTTCATCAACCAGGATCCCTAAGTCCTCCTCAAAAAGGCTACTCTCAAGGAGTTCTTCTCCCTGTTTGTATAAATATCTAGGATTACCTCAGCCCAAGTGTAAAACCTCAATAAGTTCACAAGGGCCCATGCTTAGTACCTCAGCCTTCTCCATATCTGCTGTAGTCAGTTCTCCTTTCTCATTTAGCAAAGGAGGTATGCTCTCTTTGTCCTGCCTCTTCTTAACCTCTGTACCTGGATAATCCCTTGTTGTTTTTGACATCCCTCACCAAATAAAGTTCTATCTGTGCCCTGGCTTTCCTGATACTATCTCTGCAAGTCCAGACAGTATCCCTGTGTCCCAGTAGGCAAATCATTGCTTCCAATGTCTGTACATGCCCTTCTTTTCCCTCAGTTTGACCAAAGGGTGCCTCAGTACATATAAACTATGTTGTTTTTAGTATTTTTTATTTTTCAATCTGTCTTTGCTTTAGAAAAGCCTCTCCCTGCTTTCTGCCTACCCTTCTCCTTCCTCTGCCTGGAGAAATCCCCTGCCATGAAAACGTCCCCCAGTCTCCATAAGTAATTCCTGGGGTATCTCCTAGTAATGTAGATCGTAATGCCATTTCATTTCCTTTTCATCCTTTGTCCTTAAGATTGCCATTATGTTGCGCTCAGTCACAGAATCACAGAATTGAGGGATTTAAAAGGGTCCTCTAGAGATCACCAAGTCCAACCCCTCTGCCAAAGCAGGTTCCCTAGACCAGCTTGCACAGGTAGGCGTCCAGGACATGGATTCCTGCACATCTTTTCCTGCTTGTTTGGCTTTTTCCTCTTAAAATCATTTTAAGATTTGTTAGTATGTGTGTTCACCCTGAAGAAATCGTATCACTCAAAAAAAAATTATTTTGTAATAACCTCATTCAATTCTCAACGATCATTATGTGAGGAGCTTGATATTTAGATCACACTGTAACGAAGGACAAAATGAAGAAAAGGTGCTTAAGCCAAGTAGCCTTAGTCCGTGAGAACTGTTAGACTGGATGTTTAGAACTTGTAATTTTGTTGTTTTGAAATAAACATCCTAAACTTGCATGATAAAGAATCTGAAAGGAAATTACTTTGCTCTGTCATTCACAATACAAAAACAACAAGAAGTTTCCAGAGTCAGGATTTTTATTTTCCATTAATACAGCAGTTATCAAGGAAAAGTTCTGTACTGGATTTGTAAAACATTACTTACGTGAGTGACAGTTATATGATATTTCCTGTAACACATCCAAAGTTCAGAATTAAATGCAGCCTTTAACAGAAAGCATCTTTTTCTGACTCCATTATAAGTCATTACAGTGACTCATTAAAATATATTGTTTCTGAAAACTCCCTAAGGCTGTGAAAGAAATGTCATACAAGCACATCATCCTCAGTAAGGCACCGCTTTGCAATTAGTATGACTTCTATAACACAGCTTTATCTTTTTTTTTTTTCTTGACAATGTTCCCTGAATTTTATTTTTTAGAGCATTACAGGCAGTTCTGAAATGCTGGAAATCACTCTGGGTATGTACAAAGGGGAATGGTCATGGGGATACATCCTGTCATCGCCTCTCAGAATATAAATTCTTCATGTCCGTACTCTAAGTGTTGAAGTTCACTATGAGACTTTGTGTATACAAATGAAAAAAGCTGTTTGCAAACCCTCATGTTGATTTTAACATACGTGTAGCATATGTAAGAGAGAGTCTGACTGCACAGATCCTTCTTGGGATTATCCTTCAGCAATATATGCAGTAGTTGGCCTGTGCTGAGGGGAAGAGCCTGAGCAAAGGAATCAGAAGGGTATAATGATGTAAGCAGTAGCAATATGGAGTAGAGAGAAATACTGGATTTGGTTTTACTCAGCAGCTCAGAGAACTTCAGTCTAGCTGTCTCCCACTCAGCAAAAAGTCCTCCACCATCCTAAGAATGATGGAGTCTTTCTTTCTGTCCTGGTAATGCTTTTTATTTTATTTTTATTTTATTGTATGCCAATCATTACATTGATTGACACAAATCTGACCAATCATGAGGTGTATATCACATAGTGAAAAGCATAGAAAGGTCCAACAGATACCCTGATAAATGAGAATATTAATTACTACAACCAGAGTGTTTGCCTGACATATCCAGAACTGTTTAAATCCCTTTGTCATGCAGATTATTGTGTTAAGGAAAAAGACATGATTTTGGTAAATGCAAATTGACATGTTTACCCGATCTGTTTATTCAGCTAATAAACTGCAGTATCAGATGGAGAATGGATCAAGGATGAATCCACTAGTCAGTAATGGGGACTGGACCTCCAATGATCTGAAGAGCCCTCTGAAAATGCCTCTGTGCTGAAGCCAGGGAGACCAACCTGCCAATACAGGGTTCAAGGCAGGCAGAGCAATGATGCATACCACCTTCCTTTTGGCTGCAGTTCATACCCTGTGGGACCAGGATCCCCAGGGAACTACACCACACCTCTAACTAGGGAAATACATGTTGCTTTGCTCCAGCGTTCATAATCTCTGATGTCAACAGCTGCACAGTCTGAAGCACTGCTAGCACTGTTACTCCCTTGCTCACAAAGAGGATCTTGCTCCTGTCAGGCATACTTGGCTGACAGAAAGAAATCAGTTGTTTGAATTCTTTATCTCTGCTGCATAGATAATCCATATGTTACAACATCAAAACCAAGCAGTGATACAATACCATCTGAATTTCACATCACCATGGCTGCCTGGCTGTTTCCTTCCTCTTCCTCTTCCTCCTGTCTCACTCTCCAACTCTCTTTCTTTTCCTCCTTTCCCTTATGAAGGGCTAAATGTTCCCCCTACAAACCCTTTTAAACTAAAGGGAGGTATTGCATCTCCCGGTACCATTTAGTTCTTTCCCTCTAATCTAACCAAAATGCACCCTAGGAGGCTTTTATCATGCTCTGGAGATCTTTATGTGACTCTAGAGACTAATAATGAATTTTCAGCTGCTCAATTATATCCTGTGAAAACAGAGATGAATAACCCAGGAGAACAAGAAATAAAAAGTCTAATGAAAGAGAGAACTGGAAAATAAAATGTAATGGGTCCATGAACCAGAGAAATACAAAAGGCTTTTCCAGACTGCAGAAGTTGTAGGGGAGAAAGCTTCTCCCTGTAAAAGATAAAATGCTGTATGAAGAAAAGTCACTGAGGTTAGGGAAAGTATTTCTCCTGTCTTAGGTGCTGCTCTCAAATGAAATACCTTTACCTGATGGTTGCAAAGTTAAAATGGAGGAGTCCAGCTGCTGACCTGTTGATCTGATTTCTCTCTTCCTACCGACCCAGTCTGCTTATTTAGGCAGCAAGAGCTGCCCTAACCCCCGAGTGCATTCTGTCATGCCTGGAGGTGTCCCTGCTCAGAGAATGTCACAGTCTGCTCCTGCTTCTGCTGCCCGGAGAGGGGGGAACAAGGAGCAACTGTCTGCCACACACTGGAGCCATGTCTGTCCTCACTGACTGGTGCTGTCACATCGTGACAGGGAAATAAAAAATTACACTCTCCCTCCAGAATTTGCCCTCCAAAATAAAAAATTTGACCTACTTTTTTCAAGCTGCACAGCTAAATTAAATGAATTATCCATAAGGAAAACAGCAACGAGTAAAAAAAGTCTTCCCAGCCAGAAAAGAGCAGCTCTGTTAATTCCCTTTCAGTGCTTTGCTGTTCAGTAAAATGTCTGATTTTAATTCTATTTCCTTAACACTTTAATAAAAGGACACAGCCTCAGGTAATTACTCTGCTGCTGGCAGTAAAGCTGGAAGCATTTGAGCCTCCTGTGCCTGTGAAGGGTTTACTTGTTGGGTCATGGGGGACTGCAAAGAAATTGCTTTACTAGCATTTATTCATTGGTTTGGAATATGTGAATGATCAGCAAATGTTTTTCTGCCATCAGTCGGAAGCTGTGCTTTAACTGAATTATTCAGATAAGATACCCAAATTCTCCTCTAGATTTCCCATAAGCAAAAGCTAAAATGGTGAATGCTGCTTTCGGATTGGAATGTGATGCTTCATGGGACTGAACCTGAGAGATCTTGCAATACACATTACCCAATCAGCCACACATCCAGAATTTAGGAATTAAAAAGCCGAATCCATTTACACAAGTCCTCCAAGGAAAGCAATTTGAACTTTGACTTCCTGTAGCATCTTTTGGCTGATTTATGCTATGATTTTTTTTCTTGTTGATGATGCATTATGCATGTAATATCTGATGAAGATCACAGTAACATCTAAAAATAGAGCCATTCAAGTACCCTTAAAAGAAAACCTGACATGCATACCAGCTCTCTCATCAATGAAACTGAGCTGCAGAGGCACACTCCTCTTATCCACACTTCAGGCAAAATTTAAAGCATAGACAAATCCCTGTTGTACACATTCCTAACATCTAGACCTCAGAGTACATTTGTTTTAGTTTAATGAGACAATAAGACTGTGAACATGTATGCTGAGCTTCTCTGTACAGCATGAGTTGACAGTTTTGCCCATTTTGCCCTCTCCAGTTACTGTTGAGTTTGGCTGTTTTGCCTACCCCTGAGCAGACCAATGGGTGCCACCACAATCAAGGTTTTTTTCCCCTTCTCTAATAAAAGAGTGAAACAACTCAACCTTATCAACATCAACAGATGAAAGGATCTTCCTTTCATTCAAATAAAGAAGCCAAGGCTTAAGGCTGACTCCTATAACCTGCTTCTTGGTTCTTTACGAGGAGGATCATCTGCATTCTTGAGTCATTGCAGGAACATGATTCTTATTGCTGTTCCCTCTTCCTTTTGAATGGATGCTTCTAATTTTTTGTACATCATTCATCCTCTCCCCAGATGACAGGAAAGTTAATGAGTGAGAGTGTTTGCTTAGCTAAACAGAGCTGCAAACAGGTTTTAATCTGTGTATTTACTGAAGGAATGCATGTGTACGGATAAGATAGAGTTATCCAGCATATGATATAAGATCCAGACATGTTCAGGCAGCATATCATAAAACAGTAAATAGAATGGCTTGGATTGGAAGGGTCCTTAAAGATCATCCAGTTTGAACCCCCTGCATGGGCAGGGCTGCCACCTACCAGATCAGGCTGCCCAGGGCCCCATCCAACCTGGCCTTGATCACCTCCAGGGATGGGACATAATGCTTCAGTTATACTAGAAGACAGAGAGCATTTAAATACCTTGAAACTATAGAGATCCTGAATATTATATTGAGAGATGCTTCTACTTTAGGCTCTGAAAAATATAATAGAGGTTGCAGAAAATCGGAATGAAACAGAGAAATGGCTATTGTTTGGAAAGTGAAGACTGATGGAAAAAGTGATCTGACTTCTGGACTTATCCCCTTCCAGAGCACAAGTGTTCCTCAGAGTTTTTCCCATGCCTGTTCTAGTGCTTGCCTCCGTGCTGGCACTGCTCTTCTCTAGAATTAACCTTACAGAATGAAGCTTTCCTAGTGAAAGATACCTTCCTCAATTTATTATTTTGGTTTCAGTGTGATAGTATCTTCAGTCAGCACGTGCAAATTGACAGTGTGCTTTGTTTCTGAACAGAGCAGTTATAAACAGACCTGTCTGCAGAGAACATGGAGCTGACCTCACAAGCACAGCTACTGTTGTGGTATCGGCTTGCTCCATAGTGAAGGGATTTGTTTGTTTTACCTCTGCCTCTCAGCAGCAGAATACTCTGACAGAGTATCGATGCAATGGGTTATTTCTCAGGCATTTCCAGACAACCTTCCCCTGAAATCAAGATTTCATCATTTTGAGATTGAGGGAAAAGCAGTTTTTGCTTTCCCTCCTGCAGCATGCAGGGTCTCTAGCTGGATCACCTGGGGCACATTATCAGTGTTCAAGTAAGCTTTCACTGCTTCACAGAAAGAAAGATGCAGGCTTTCATTAAGTGTACGTAGAACAATTAGCCCCTTAGCAGTGATGACTTTAATTATTTCATTTGCAATTGCTAGTTCTAGACTGTTTATTTTGAATAACACAGTCACGGTAGTTAATGACTGCAGCACAACCAGAAATCAGCAGTGAGGTAGACGTGCTTTCAAGCGAAGGTATGTGCAAACATCTCTGCATGCCATGCTGGATTCTCACCCTTTTATGCCGATCAAATGCAGGCTATAGCATCTCTATATTCGATATTATTAAATATATATATATCTAATACATGCAGATTTGCCTCTCTCTAACTTTACTGACTATACCAGCCTGTTATTTAACAGCATGTGACAGGATTGCTGCTGTTGCTCAAATTGTGCAGTTCTGTACGTTCATAGCTGAGAGCTCCAGGTTTATTCCTAGTTAATGGCAGTAGCCCTCATGGCTGTGCATATGTATTATTTACACGGAAACAAGATTAAAAGTTTTGACAGAGAATAATATTTTAGGTAGATTGTTTCTGCTTTCATTAAGCAACGGGAAGCAGTGATGCAATAACGGAGAGCATAACACGGTTAGATCCATCATTGATACATCCAGAAGTGACAAGGTAATTTTACCAAGGGTCAGAGTATTCTCAACCCATTCCTGTCTAATGAGCTAGTGATCCATCTCCCCATCACATCAGGTATTTTTACGCCAGAGAATTTTGAAAGTTACTTGAAATTCATATAAGAAAACTTCATCCTGATAATTCTTTTTAAATTACTAAAATCAGTAGGAAATATAAATCCAGCAGCCAGAGTATCATTATTTTTCTGTGAGTGTGACAATCTAAACACTGTGCTACTGAGACTGCGGGAGGTTGAGTTACTTGCTGGCTTTTTCTGAGATTCATTAAAGTCAAATGTAAGCCCTTTTCTGTCCACACACGTAAAAAACAAACCCACCAAAACAAACAAATGAAAAAAAAACTAACAAAATACATCCTTCCCTCTGTCTACATTCTTAAACATTGGGGAAAAATATTTAATTTAGGCCAGCCAAGACAGGAATATATAATATCTGCTGGAATAATAAGTAGCTTTGGCTTCTGAAATGTTAATAGAAAAATGAATCCCTCCAGTGTTATATAAAATTTTCAATAGTTTTAGAAGTAAAACTTCTGAGCATGTTTACTGAAAATCTGTTATTGTTAAAGAGTATTTTCTTCACCTACACACACACACTGCAGATTTATTTTTGTATTTAGACTCTGATCTTTAAGTATACCTATTTACAAAGGTTTAAGGTGATACTGTGCTTCTGCCTCGATTCCTTCTCCCACTCTAAAAAAATGTATTTTTCAAAACAAACATTTTTTTCTTTTTTGAAGACTGCATCTATTTGAAGAAAGATGGCATTTCCATTCAGTTCTGTGAGACCATTTCTGCAGCAGTCCTCAGGGATACGACAGCCTAGAGATTATTCTTAAATTTATCTGATGCAGGCTACTTCCCTATGCTCTGAATATGCTTTTCCTATTTCTTGCTTTCCTCATTCCTTGGAGAATGCTTTATTTTTATAAAGCTAATCATTGCTTTAGTATGATATGGATTGAGACAATGTCTGTAATATTCATGGAATGAGAAGTAATTTGAATCTATTTAGACTTTACAGATTAAATACTGAGGTCAGCCAGGATTTTGATACGCTTCCAGCATACATCCTTTGGCTCAATAACGAAGTGGCAGATTCATAATCTGTGATCTAGTTCCACTCAAAGAGTTAAGCTTACAATCCAGCTTCATTCCACTTAAAAAATGCTAGTCATGAATTCTCCCAAAATTTTGACTATCTAACAAAAAAGAAAGGTATCTGCTGTAGAAAGGCCAAATATTCGCACTATTTGGGATGCACCTGGAGAGCAGATCCTGATGCCAGCCGGTCCCCAAAGGAGGGCAGTGTCCTCTTTGACTCCTCTTTCTGGCTCAGGGAAGCACCTGTGTGTGGTTACACAGTGCCAGGTGCTTCGGAGTTGCCCTAAATAGTGACAATATTGCAGATATTGCAGATATTGCAATATTGCAGATACAGTAGTGCAGATTGAGGGTCTCTATAGGCAGCCTGGTTCTGACACAATGCATAGCCCAGTATTTACGAAACAAAAAGGCAATCAGATGTGACAAAGAGGATCAAATTATGTTTATTGTGGACAGAGGGATGAATTCAGTTTTTTTGGCTTGTGCTTTGGTTTTACAAGGTGCTCAGCACAAGCAGGATTCACATTGGAGGGCAGAATTCTGCTGCTGCTGGATCAACAAAGCCTCCCATAGTCTGAGAGCTGAGGAATTAAGAAAGACACTGTGAGTTTCTTCAGTGCTATATTTACAGCTGTTACATAATCTTAAAAGTTGCTTATGATATAATGAAGAAACCCATTGGATTGCCACCTTAAATAGTATTTCATGTGTGCATTAAAAGGGTTACTCTTCCCCGTTCAGGTTGCTACAGTCCTAGGACTCAGACAGTCTTCATTTTGCTGTATTTACAGTATAATAAATTTCACTGTGTTATGGAACAAAATTATTTTTTAAATAATGCTGCAGATTGGATTATAACTCAACAGCAGAACCAAAAATCAACAGATGTATCAGATATATTTAAACTAATTACCAACACATCACAGCAGAAACAGGCACATGGCGCATGGATTCATTTTCCTGAACCAACCATCTGATCCATGCCTGTGATCATTAATTTAGCACATGCTGAATTGTATTTTCAAATACATCTGAGAAAAATATCAACATGTTTTTCAGTTTTCACACTGCAGTCATTCTGTTGTGAGCACCTTTCATTAGAGGCTACCTGATCCCTGATAGCCATCAACGCCAATTATAAATTAAACATCTAATTGCCTAGTTCTGCAGATGTTGAAATGATTACATGGTGGTTGCTTCTTGGCAGCAATATGGAGTGAAATTTTCCAGCTCCTACAAACTGAACTCAAAACTGGAGCATGGAATAGGTGAAAGTGAAGGGTGAGTGGGTGGAGAGATTGAGCACACCCATGCCAATGGATTTGGTGAGTGGTAGCTTTTGAGCTGACAGCTGTGATGGACCTATTAGAATCTGGTTTTGAACATATAACAACTCCTAAACAGCATGGAAAGGAGCAACTGAATTCTGAACAAGTGTAGAAGCATGAGCTGTATCCTTCACGTTAGCGAGATGGCTCTCATGAGTCAAGTTACTTGCATTAACAAGGCACTTCAGTTTTCACCCTTTGTTAGAAAGCAAAACTGCCTCTCTTTCATGAACACAAATTGCATCTTCATGCAGTTATTCAGTGTCCTTGTAGAGGAGGTGCTTGAGTTATGCAGCTTTTTATTTCATCATCAGCAGTATTGCTACAAAAAGTGATAATAAATTTACCTGAAGAAGAGCACAATTATTGGCAACAAAGGTAGGAAGCTTGCTGTAACCTAGTGCCTGCTCTACACTCTGAGAAACTAGATGGGGTAGCTGTTGCTGAGGGACTGGCTGAGGTATATATATCTATGTATATATTTAATGGTTAGCAGCTAGCATTTGTGCAGGACAGATGGACCTTTCGTCTATAGCAGATCCTCTTTCTAAAGTCTCTCTCTAAATGTGGTTCTTCATCAAAATCCTGCTCCTTTCTATCTTTCTGTCTTTTGCCAACATATCCTCTGAGATGAGTGTTCAGAATGGAACAAAATACTGCAGAGACTAATGAGAGTTTCCAAGGGTTTATAACACACCTGTAGTCAGTGGAATAGCAGACACCTGAAAGGCAAAATAAAACCTACATTATCCCCAATGCGTACGACTAATCTCTGTCTATTTTTTAATATCTGTATCTGCAGTGCTATTGACCTGAACAACGAAGAGTTTAAAAAAATGATCTCAATAAGGAAGGGAGGAAAGAAGGAGTAATTATTTTTGTATGTTTGGAAAATGGAAGTACAGAAAGATGACTCTGGAAATGTATAGAAAAGCAGGGAATAAAAAACACATTACTTCAGGGTCAAGCTGTTGTACAGAGCTGAGGAAACTGTACTGCCTGGCAATAAGGGGCTTCTCCCCTTCCCATCTGACTACTACAGGCACTGCGCTGGTAGACAGGACTTGTTTGGACACTCTGGATAGTGTTAGAAATGATAAGGATTCTTCCACTTCAAATTGGCACATGGGGTTACATCTGTGCCTATGCAAGTCTGCAGCCACTGTGCATTGGGTATGAAGGGGTGAGGGCTTCAGGAATGGGTTGTTGTGGGTTGAGCTCTTCCCATCATCTTCAGAGAGGAACAGCAACAGAATGGCTATTGCCACAGGAGTGGTACCACCTAGCCTGAGCCAAAGCAGGCTCCATTCATCCTCTGTCCCTGTTTAAAAGGACCACTTTGAGAACAGCAGGCAGGGAGATGGGTGGTAGCTAAGGAGAAGATTAAGAAATAGCCATCTGGGGCTGAAAGAACAGTAACAGAGGCAAATGTGAGGTCTTTGATACTTTAAAGTACAGTTCAAAAGGAACCTACACAATTACGGTTTTCCCTGAAGGTGCAACACACCATAACCTTGTACAAATACTCTAGCCCTTCTGCAACCAAGAGATCATTTAGAAAGAAGGTATATTAAGTGTCCCAGTATTGCTTCTTTAACAGCATTGAAAGCCTCCTTGCTTCTCTTCAAAGAGCTTCTTATAGCAGGAAGCTGAATAAGCTGCCTTTTGTTTTCAGGTGAGCTCTACAGTGGAGAGGCTGTGGAGGATCATGCTGTGAGACAAACACCACCCCTGCATGTCCGTGCTGCAAACAGGCTAGTGTGTTAGTATCTCTGCAAAGGACTGTTAGTTGATATGACTATCATTCTATCACCTGTAGATTGCTGAAGTGTGACAGCTAAAAACTTAAGTCTTCTCCAGAGCTGAGTTCATAACTTTGCACTATTATAAACTGCCCTAAACTTAAAATTCCATTTCCTTCTTTGTATGCTGGACAAGACTGAGTTTTGGCCAGGTCTCATCCCACTGCAATGGGGACTTTGACTTTTCCTGATAAGGACAGAGAATGGGATATTCTGTATTAAAGAAATGCTGGATGGGCAGCCAGACTCTAGCAGAATCTTTTGTGATAGAACAAGGGGAAATGGTTTCAAAGTTGAAGACGGTAGATTTAGGTTAGATTTAGGGAGAAGTCTTCTACAGTGAGAGTGGTGAGGTACTGGAACAGGTTGCCCTGAGATGTGGTGTGTGCTCCATCCCTGGAGACTTTCAAGGTGATGCTGGATCAGGCCCTGGATAACCTGATTTAGCTGTGGATGTCCCTGTTAACTGCAGGGGAGTTGGATTAGATGGCCCTAGATGGCCTTTAAAGGTCCCTTCCAACTCTAAGGATTCTATGATTCTATGAAATGAAAAGATGCACTGAAACATACAGGAGAGGAGAGGATTGCTGTTTACTTTTGGAGACCTTGCTGCTTGTTGCTTGTGCTGTTTTTCTTTTCTGACAGTTTCTTAGACTGTCGTGATACCATCTTCTCTCTGGAAGGAGTAAACCTCAAACATGCTTTGTGTAGCACGTTGAGTAGCACTTTGGTAGGTGTCTTTGAGTTGGACTTCAGCTGTTACTTATTACTATGTTGACTGAAGAAAGACTAATAGTCTCTCTCACACTTGAGACATCATTTCAGGAGTTTAATTGAATGGCTTGTTCTGAGGAAAGTGTATGGTCATTCTGGGATTAAGATCCCTCAGGTCTCCAGCCCTTGTACGCTCATTCCCCTAGGGCAATTTTTCAACAATTTCAATGATTTTTCAATATTTTTTACCTCACCTACCTTTCTTTGGAAGTACTGTGCACATTCATGGGTCTGTTTACCAGTTTCAGATAGAAGCTTGTTTTTATTTGCTCTGAAAGAGGAATGCAGGGCAAAATTCTCGCTATAAAGCACACCTTGAGCAATGAGGCTGAACTTTGACTTTCCATTTGATGATAGGATTTTAAGCCCACGCAGAATCAAAAGATACTTCTCTTGTTCCTTTAACTTGTTAAGTTAAAGCAAGAGATTCTTCTTTTTCTTTTCCCCTTCTTTTTATTACTGTATGGGATTCTCGTGTATCAGAAACCTGGTTGTACTGAGAGCTAAGCAAGTATCCAAGGTCATACATGGATGTCAACATATGGTAGGTTTTAAAAACAAACACTAGTACTGAGCTCTGAAGGAATCAAATGTGTTATGTTTGTATATTTGTCTGTTTGTTTGTGTGTGTGTTTTCCCTTGGCATTTGCTATTGACTGAAATAAGGAATTTTATACTAAGCTGTTTTGGTTAGTTTAAAAACTGGTAAAAGCTTCTTCTCTCATGACAGAACGTAATCCATAGTTAAGTATTGACCTGTCTGATGAAAAATTGAATGAAAGATGTATAAAAGAAAAGAAAGATTTTTGGGATGCTGTATAGCTTTCGTTGAGAAAATTACTCTCATTTAATAGAACCATTCAGTGTTAGAGTTCTGTGGTTTACTTTATCCTGCCCTATGCTTTTTAAAGCTTTTTTCATGATTGCTAAGCTAAATGAATTTAGTTTTCCATTCCTTGAGTCTCCTACTGCAGTGTGTAAGGGAAGGACATAGGTAATTTCTCACACCATGAGAGTCCAGGGCATTTTAACAAGGTTCTGTGAAGGTAGAAAGGTAAGTGGTGTGGCCTCTCCTACCTAAAATGGAGCACAGCATTTGACATAGGTGATGTTAATGATGCTACGTTTTCCTTACGTGCTTCTGCCACACTATTATGTTTCTGGTTTCATAGATCAGAACAAGTGAAACTTTACTTAGAAACTGAATACAGCTTGTGTATGTCACGCAAAACCTCTGCCAGATGCCTCCATTTGCATACAGCATAGTTGGCTGGCATGTCTAGCATAAATTTGGTCCTTCCACTGCTGCAAAATTTCTGCAGTACAGATCACAGTTGTGCATAGTCCTGGTAACCAAACTGTTCAATACAACCAACTTCTTACTCATTTCTTCTGTGCTCACTCACAAGGTATTTTTTTTTATAGGCTCTCTCTTCTGGTGCTGTCCAGTCATTAATCAGTCTGTCAACAATGCATTTGCACCCTCAGTCCCTGAACTCCATTAGTTAGGAAGGGTAGAGCACTGCCTGAACTTAACAATTGCAGTGTTCACCTTTAGCTTTGGAAATTCTTGGAGGGAAGCTATTGGATTAAAATGAGTTGTAAGAAACTAACAGTATTTGTACAAACATCTGTTTACATAAAAATGAGAACAGCAGAAATGTTTTCATTGCTTCCAAAAAAGAAAAAGGTGATCAGATTTGGACTATATTCATCTCCATTAAAAAAAAAAAAAAAAAGAAAAAAAAGAAAAAGGGATTTATATCAATGAATTTAATTGTGCCTTTATCACGGCCCATTATTTTTCTCTTGTCCTTTCTTGATTATTCCCTCACTCAGAATGATTGCTAGTTTTCAGTATGCAGCATCCCAGTTGAGCTATTTGCATTCATTAACCTTTCAACTTGTATTTTGGTTTTTGGTCTGACGTTTCGGCTTTACTCTTTTTTTTGTCTGCTAGATTCTTCCCCTCACCACTTCCTTCTTCTTGAATCAAAAATGGAGACTCACATGAATGAAAAGGAGCACAAAATTTAAGAAGTAATTATCTATGAAAATTATTCATATAGATAAATATATCAGTGTTTTGGGGTTCATTTATTTCTTGGGTGTTGTCAAACGTTTCTTTTCACTGTTGCACCTTCTAAGAATGCTTCCCCTTACAATTCTCCCATGTCTCCCTTTTCCCACTGATCTCACATTTAGCTATTGACTGGTGAAGAATAGCTTCCTTTTTATACCACTGCATGGTTCTTTAGATCAATACAAAATGATGCCTCTAATTATAGTTTGGACTTAATTTCTCTGTTCTGTTTCCTCCTCCAATAGTTAACATCAGCTCTATCTATTTGCTTCAATAAAGTTCTTGCTGTCTAGTAGAATGGCTCACATCAATCATAGCTGCATGGACGTAATTGTCCTTACCATCCTATTTGACTTTGAATGCTTCACTGGCAGTGGGGAAAATCTTTTCAGAGAAGTGTATGGGCCTGTTATCCACAGCTCTGAACACTGGATGCCACAGATGAGCTACTTTGGGCTGTTTTTGTAACTGAGTCAAGCAAGGGAAGCAGACACTCGTCCTGAATTACTTTGACATTCTTTTTTTACAGAGAAGGAAACACACTTTTTTAAAATGGAAAGAAAATTTGCCTTTCTGCCTGAGGGTGTCAGCAGATATTTGGAATTCTCCAGGATAAAAAAAAAAAAGTAAAAAGAAGTGGTGAGTCTCTGTAATTATGAATCTACACTTTCTGCAGTCTTCTGAGGGAAATAACATTTCTTCACCAGAAGTGTTTATCAGTTTCTCTGAAATGTTTGGCTACGAGACCTAGACCTAGAGGAATAGTAGATTTATTGATGATTTGTAACACTTTAACCCACATTTGGTGACTACCAGTGGTCACTTGACATAAAATCCTTACATACTGAATTTATTGATTGCTTGAACTTGCTTTTTGGCATCTGTGGTAGTCCATCAGCAGCCCAAGTTCCAAGCAGTATCTGAAATTTCAGCTCTGTGAGTTACAAGTCTTTGAATATCTTTGATAAAGTTAAAAGGCTGACATTTACTCTTGTTTACTTGGAACCACTCCATGTGTTGGGAATGGCAGCTGAATTTCAAGACTAATAGTTCCAAATCCAAGTACAACTGAGAACAAAAGCTTTAGTGTCCAAAGTCTGAGTAGTCAGATAGTTCCTCTTGTAACTGGGCAACAAACTACACTGTCTTTATTTTCACATATTAATTCCTCATTCTGGGATTACATTAAGATTTTGGAAGGAGTCTTGCACAAAGGTAGTTGTATCTCAGAGAGAAGCTGCTGGACACGCTCTTAGGAAGAAAACCCTCCCACTGGAGATAGTCTTGCTGAAACAATTGCTTGGATATCCGCTTTCCATCAGTAAGCAGCACATTGGCAAAACAGAGAGCCACCCTCACTCATGGGGATTGCCATGGGGAATCTCATCTCAATGGAGGTGGTCTCTTCTTCAGTGCTTCTACACTTAAACATGGAGATGGAGAGGGATAGGTATGTCACTTTACACCCCCCTACAAATGTCACCAAGCTCATGGCAAAACCCATGACATGAAACCTTCCCCAACTGTGGACATCCTTTCCTTTCTCTCAAGCCTGTATTGCAGGACTTGCTGTTAATCCTTCTCTGTCTTTCATGGGAGTGAGTGAGCTGCCTCTTTCTCCAGCTGAATGGCTTTTGGACACTGCCATCCTCTTAGGTCCATTCTTTCCTACCTGCTAACAGTGACAAAAGAAAAAAATGTTAATTGGTGCATATGTCCACATTCTATTCCCTGCATTTATTTCATACCCTGAACATAAAGTTACTGTTTATATTTTTGTTGAGGATGTTTACTGCATGGCTTACAGTATTTATTATTGGTCAATTAGATACACATAGCAATTTCCCCCTTGCTCTTATTTTTCTCCTTGTGATCCATTTTTAGCTTTCAAATCTGCATTGATTCTTTCAAGATATCCAGCTGAAGTCAAGATTGAATCCTTAAGTCATTTCACCTAAATGATATGTGCCTTGAAATCCTGGAATTGATAAAATGTCTATTTTCACTGTGATTTCTATAGAAAACCTTGAATACTTTGCATGCATATACTTTAATTCACAGCACTTAGCACTATGATAAATTGAACTTCCTGAATCGTGTAATATTTTTGTCACTGTTGTACTTTCATTAATTCTGTAATGGCAGTAGCTGATCCCCTTATATATAATTTATGTTCATTTGAAATTTTCTGTGTCCCGAACTGCAGTTAATATCCTTCTAAATAAAATTGCCTATTTTGTCTCCCAAAAGCTATTCCATTCTCCCCCAGAAATGTGATATTTGACAATGTACAGAAATAATTTCTGTCTACATTGAGGTTTGAATTGGTTCCTTGTATTAAAGCCAGTTTTCAGTATTGTATATTTATTATTCTATGGAATACTATCTTAAATTAATGTTAGATATTTCATCAGATGCTCTTTCTCATCTTTACAGTCACATGCATAAGTAAAATGGAAATTGTATGTCAGGTATACAGTCAGAGTTTATTTTTCACGTTCAGTTATTGGGATTGGTTCCCAGAACATAGCTCAGCTGTTTCCAGAAATAATTCTTTAAAGTCAAACCCCAAATCCCAAAGTGAAATCTGAGAGATGCTAACTGAAATGAGAGCAAGTTTTCACACGGCTCTCTAAATCTAGCCCATCACATCAGAGAATTATCAGTTATTTTCCCTTATCTTTTCATTTCGTATTTATATTCAATATATACAGTTTTTGCTCTCTGCTAGACATCTGAACTCACTGTGAAGGAATTTAGGTGGAAATTTTAGAGAATTCCTTCTCTTCTTCCCTAACAAACATTTAGTTGGGTGTAGCTGGTTAAATTTTGATTTTGAACTCTAAACAACTGTAAACAGAATAGCATATTTAAAATGTGAAGTCTCTCAGACACAAAGTCCCACACCTTATTATTTTCATGTGAACTGCAGCTGCTACACCATAGCGTAGCACTCTGCAGTGCCAGTCCAGGCTTTCTATTTCTGTGCATTCCTTGTTATATTACAGAAGTGTGGGAAGAGCAAAAATATTAGAGCTCTAGCCAGTAGCTGCTGGGTGAGGTTGGTGTTCTCAGTCACTTTCTGTCACTTGTACCTCCTGCTGCCCAGTTTTTCCCAGTCTTTCCAGTTACTTCTGCTCCTCCAGAGAAGTGAACATGGGGAACACTAGTGTGGAGGTGCAGTTGTAGCAGTAACATGGAGGAACATCAGAAGGCAGGGAGTGTACTAACACTGGAGGCGAAGAAAGCAGCACCTTGTACAGAATGGAGTACATTACTACATTAAAAAGCACTCTAAGTGAATAATTAACAACCTTATTGTAATTCCTCCACCTGTGTCTGTGGTTTAACAATGAACATACTTGATACTAATCAAGTGCTACGACTTTTCATAACAATAAGCATGGAAAGCTGACAGATGTCACAGCAGGTGAAATCATTTGCTTGCTTAGCTTGTAGAGACAGAATGGGGGCTTGTGTTTGTCCTTCAATATTGCAACTTCTAACATAGAGCAACTCCATCACGAGAACTTGGAGGCAGGAGAGAAAGTCAGCATGTGAAGCATGGAACATAAATAGCACAATGTGCAATAATTGTTCATTGGTGTTGCTAAGCAATGTGCCAGGCGTGGGCAAGAGCAATGCCATCCTGGGAGTGCTCCCAGTTGCCAGCCTTTAATGGAATATTCTTCTGCCCAAAATGCCCAAAACACAAAATGAGTTTGAGAATGGGGAGAAGTGCGCTGGAAAGTACATCAGGAAACTACTGAGAAGTAAAAGCTTCTGAAATGCACATCTATTAATAAAACATGTGACATAAGTTTGAAAGGCCCTCATGGAGTCGTTTCCAAGGGCACCAGTAAAATTTATCAGCTTATTTGTTAGCTTTAACTGAGCAGTGTCTCCTTGTACTCTGTCCTTCAGAGAATTTCCAGTGTACTTCTAGAACATGACACAGCTACTGGTGCATCTGATGGCTCAGATCTGGAAAATGCGCAGCAATATATCTCCATGTTCTGAAATACCACAGAAGGCTGCAGACAGAACTCTGTGAGATTGCTGTCACAACCTTTTCAGCTTTTATCTGGTTGAAGATCTTCTGGTGTGAAGGTGTGGTATAAAAAAATGAAACACCAAGAGAATGTAGAGAATTTGCAGAAATCTACTGTGATGGTAGAGTATCTGTATGAAGAGCTTTCATCGATAACTTACTCAGGTGTGTTTGTTGAAGGCTCTTCTGTGTTTTAACAGCCAGTTTGAGCAGTCTGACTCCTTCTGATAGACTTGAAATGCATGAAGGCAGCTAATGTTTCTGGGCTTTTCAGCCCAGATAATGTTCTGGGCACATCCCAGCTGCGTGTAAGGGCAAAGCAGGTCTGACCCTTCCTTTGCTTCCCACAGTGCTGTGGTATGTTACTCTTGGTCAACAGCCAAGCACCCATCCAGGTGCTTCCTTGCTCCCCCACTCACCTTGATGGAGAAAGAAATTAAGGATGAGAAAGCTCACAGATCATGATGAAAACAGAGAGATGACTTGCCAATTAGTACTGTAAGAAAACAGATTCAATCTGAGAAAAATTAATGTCTTACTAATTACGATAAGAAATTATTGAATTGGATAGTGGAAACAGGGAAGATAAAAATTAAAACACCTCTCTTCTCACCCTTTCACAGGCACAATGTCCTCCTTTCACCCCTGACCCGTGCTGCAGACCTGGAGTCCTTCCTGCCCTCATCCTCTGGACATGGACCCCTCTTCTCTCTTGCTCAGGGTCTCCACTGTGCCCATTCCCCAGTGCTACAGAAAAGGGAAGAAACAAAGGCTGACAGAAACGCAGAGCAAAGCTTGGATGTGTTCCAGGGGCTGCACTGTTGGAGTTAGGATCCATAGTTCTGTCTGTATCCCACTTCCAGTGTGTCAGAGCATTGCCACAGCTCTGTAGAGCTGAAGACATACTGGATGACCTCAGCTGATGAAGAGTCAAAGAGACTATGGGTTTAAGGCCTTGGACCCTTGTAAGGGCAATCCAGAAGGGGAACAGGCCTACATCAAGCCATACCAGTGCTTAGCACTGTAAAACCTGGGATGTTTACACACCTTCTCACAGTCTGACTTCATGCTTAGTCCCTTTGAACGTGCACTGGGAATCAGGTGCCTGAGGGCACACTTGCGCCTTCAGCTCTTGCTGAGGAAAAAAAAAAAAAAGCTGAAAGTTCTTATTTTCATTGAAATAGCTCGCAGGCCAAGGGAGAGTTAGAATCCTGCCTTTCTGTGTGAACACGAAATTCCCATTTGCTATCTCCCTTCTTTAATGTTAATCCATTTTGTCAGAAAGGAAGACTCTGTGGAAGAATCTGATGCCCCACAGGTTAAACTGTGTGAAAAGGGCTGGCCATTAGCAAAAGTCTGTGTAAAAAGATCACTCCCATGGGCTTTTATGGCAACTTAACCATAGAGGAACAGCTTAACAACTGTGAATTTCCCAGTCTGCTTTGTTTGCATGTTTCCTCTACTGAAAAAATTTTCTTCCAGAAAGAGAGGAAGTTTTCAAGAGATTGCAGATAGACAGGTGTCTGAGTACTAGATAAAAACAGCAAATCCCAGTCCCAAATGCTCCCTTAGGTACCAGCCTCTTATTTAGGTCAGAATTTGACTGTAGCAATTCAGTAGAACTGTGAACATCTAAATTTTTGTTCCCAGTGTCACTCTGACAGGTAAGATAAATATCTTTGAGTATTTTAAGCTCATGCAAACAGAAAATAATAATAAAATTTAAAACTGTGAGCAGTGGAAATTCAGGCTAGAAATAATTACTAGATACCAGGAACTGCATATGCATTTTATATTTAATTGAAACAGGATTAAAAAATGAAGCAGATGGAAAAAGAAACATCAACCTCTCCCCCCCCCCACCCTCTTCCTTCACACACACACAGAGCATGGCCCCAGAATTTCCTTCATTGAAGTAAAATTGTCTAGACATTCGCCTATTGACTAAATGTTCTGTTTGGTCTTTCTCCCTCCATGAATCCTGCAGGCATTACTGGCTGAGGAGTCGATTTAATCAGGACTGTAAGCTAAGTCCAAACAGCAACCTATTCATGTGATAATTTAGTCCCATTTTCCCCAGAGAAAGTAGGTTTGAATTCCCTGAGAGAGATCCCCTAGCAATTTGCTTCACTTTCAGGTATGAAATGGGACCACATTATTCGCAGATCAGATTCAGCTTTTTGTTATTTTTGCTGCAGATTAGCACAAGACATAGACTTTGCTAGCTTTTAATTTGTGAAGTACATTTGGGTGGGATCTTTCAAGTGTGGAATTGATCTCATATTTATTCTGTGTTTGTGGTTACCTTTTCTTGTCTCTCTTCTTATGTAATCTAAAAATATGCCAAAGCATATCTTTTATGCTGGCACAAGCTGCCTTTTTCTGAAATAGGCTGTCAAAATCTAATCTTTTGTAGAGAAGGGAAAAGGGAAAGGAAGGGAAAAAGGAAGGGAAGGAAAGGAAAGGGAAGGGAAAAAGGGAAGGGAAGGGGAAAGGGAAGGGGGAAGGGAAGGGAAGGGAAGGGAAGGGGAAGGGGAAGGGGAAGGGTGAAATGAAGGTTGAAGTTTGACAGTGGTGGCCAAATTTAGCTTACTTTTAACATGGCTAAATTTCTGCATGGAACAATATTTGGCTACCAAGATGTGATGTCTCAAGGCTGCTGTCATTAATGTGAAAGCAGAAATTCTGTTTTGAATTCTAAGCAAGCTCAACCAATTTTACTTCTCACCACAAGCTCTATGGCAATTTTGTCCTTCTTCCCTACCTTCTACAGGTGATTTATCATATATATTATAGTATCCCGAGAACAAAATACTTCACCTTCTGCTAAGAAGCAGATACTGACCAGGTCACATTTGTTACGGTGGTAATGACATTCTGGAGTGAACTGAAAATGGTATTCTGCAAAATTGATGTTTTCTGCTTCCCATCTCCGTTTTGTTTTCCAACAAAAATCATCATGGAGAAATTTCACTATGTTTTGCTATTGTGAGAACTCAAAAATGACAACTTTATTGGATTTATTCACCAAGACATTGATGATACAGCAAAAAAAAATTGTCAATTTGCTCATTTTCTCAGTCGATAGGACATACGGAAAATGTAGATTTTTAGGTCTTGAACGTTGATGTATATCACAACTTCTATTGACATGAAACTGCTGAAACTCATATCTGATTTAGGCCTTTGGAAGAGGGGCAATATTACTAAGATGAATACTGAGACAGTACACTAATATCTGCGAGTTCTTGCTTCACATGATCATTCAGATCTGCACAGAGATGGAAGTCACCTTCTGCTCCCAAAGTTGATAGGCCACTGTACTGACTGGAAGTTCTGTTCTCTTCTTTTGAGAAAAAAATTGCTCACAAGTACCAGGGGTTGCAGATGTCTTTACAAGTCACTTGGTACAATAGTAGTGTTGAACTGATGCATGTTTGATCTATTATCTCTGCTATAAGCAGTTCAAATAAATGTCTGTGAGTCAATTATAGACTAGTTGCTTGAGCTCAACATCATCATTGTAAGTAGCATCTGAGGCTTTCTGAAAGGAAGCCAGCCCATAAACCTTTGCTTACTTGGCTGTAGACTCCCCTGTTAGCCACCCCACTGACATATGTCAGAGCAAGTCAGCATCCCTATTACCATCAGTCATACAGAAAAGCAAAGTTATGGTCCCTTCAGTGTTTTTGAAGTGAAATGCCAGGACCCAGCTGCCCTCTCCATCTCCTTAGAGTTTAGATAATGTACTCTACAATGTGCTGTGTCAGAGCAATGGAAAACTCAACCCTGAATCTCCAGCAGCAAGACACAATCCTTAGAGAAAGTAAACACCCTCTTCCCACGTGTCCTGGTATCTGAGGATGGGGAGGATGGACAGAACGGATCCCTGGGAGTCCATTCCATTGTGACAGCTACATATGGTCAGCCTAATACTCTGGGCCTGGGAGCTGAGCATGGGAGTACTGCACCATCCTCAGGACTTTGAGTGACAAAACAGATACAGAAGTTTCAGCAGAGGAGAGGCAGTGGCTAAGGCCTGCTGCTGTGAGCTGTTGCGAAACATCTTAACCTCAGAAAAATTGTTGTGGCACACCACCATTCTTTCAAGACTGTCTGTATCGTCTTGGGGTACCTCATGGCCTCTGACTCCAAACTGATTGGTGGCACAGTCACATCTGCTCAAGGCCAAGTGGTCTCGGTGATATGTAGGGTTATTCTTCCAACCTTTACCTTAGCATAATGCGTAGCACTGATTAATTATTCAGCATTTCAGTCCCTCTGGCTTCCTGAGCTGTGAGAAGACTGATGACAAGGTTCATATTCCCATCAGGTATCTTGCTTATAGTGGCTATAGCTGAATAAGCAGCAAGAGTTGTACTCCATTGTGTGGTGAAAGCTTGTTGGACTGCTGAGGTACGTTTATGGACATCTCATCAGTCCTTACCAAGAGAGCTTGCAACATCTAGGTTATTTGCAACCTCAGTTGTTAATTTTCAATTTGATCTGATGCCAGAATTTATACAGATCCATATATAATGCTACATGTACAGAGACTGAACTCTCTGTTTAAAAGCACGTATGGATGTTTGTCTATTGTGAACCTGTATAGCTAGAATGGCCTTCTCAGACTTAGGAAATCTTAGCTCTGGGCTAGGATTGGCCAGTGATACAAAACTGTATAGATCTGTCTCCAGCCACTGACACCAAGACTTCCAGCCCTTATGCACTTCATCTTGAAGTCAGAAGTCAATGGTAAGGATTTGAAACTGACTTAGAGGCACAATTAGTTCTATCCTTGCAATTATTATTTCCAAGAACTGAGAAATACATTCAAAGCAAGGAAAGAGGAGTAAAATTTTCATACTGTATTGTCTATAATGCTTCAGGAAAGCACAGTCACAGAAATTAGCTTTCTCCATTCTCAGATGAATTTCAATCATGGTATTTATTTGCAGCCCTCTCTGGCAGAAAGCAGTTCTTTCTCTGTGGAGATACTTGGCCTAAATCCAAATGCAACCCAAAACATTTCTCAGAACAAAGCATGAAACCATGTACTTTCTGGAGGCCACAGAGGCCATTCTCATTTCTATGGTATCTTCTCCACAAGCAACAGAAATATCTAAAAAAAACTCCTTCTGTGCACAAAATTAAAAGAAGTGTACTCATTACTTTCCCACAGCCATAGCTTGAAACCAATTGCAGTTCTTTGTTATTTTGTTTTACTCTCACCTGCCTTGAAATGCCTAACAAACTTCTTAAAAACTACAAAACTGGTTCTGGGAAGCTTGGTATCTCTGTACTTTTGGAAAGAGATACTCAGTAAAACATTTCATATCAATGCAAGAACCCCTGGAAAAAAATTAGTGCCAAGATTAAAAGGAACACTTACATTCTCTTGAATAATATATTTGTATAAACAGGCATATTCATAGTTAGGACATAGTCAACAAGAGAAAAGATGTAGTTAACTGCCTTGTGTTCTCTGTAGTACTACTACACTTACTGTTGTACTCCAGGTAGATGCACTGTAGTGTACAATAATGCACAATTATAATGCTTTTGCTTCAGTTTCTCTGTACAGCCTCAAAAACATCAGGGACCTCAGAGCTGGGTGCTGTATAAAGCATAGAAGAGTGCCTTGTATCATCTTTGTTGTATTTAAATACAAAGGCTCAGGAGTTTAGGGGTAAAAGATAGGTCTGGAGAAACAAATTTATCCAGGTGAATAAGAAAAATGAGAAGAGTACAGGTCTCCTACGTGTCCAGCATTTTTCTGTTCCCTCAATTACAGTAGCTCTGATCTTCATTTCCCTTCTTGTTAGACAAAACTGCCATTGCCTTCTGCTAGAGTTAACCGTGACAGACCATACCATAATACAGACCAAACTACTGTTTTAGCTAACTTCAAAACTAGTATTTGTTCCTGGAAAGGCAAAATGAATCACAGTCTCTGCTGCAGAGGAAAACTTCTCAATTCATCTGGTTTATTTCAAATAATAGATATTTATTTGAGAGGCAATCAGTCAACTATATATAGGATCAGTATCAGCAATCTAACAATTAAAGCACAGTAGTAGAGACTTGGAAAATATTTGGACAAGAATTTCTAGATCTCCTAATATAAATGCATGTGCCCTGCTTCTCCCTGCACACTGCCAAAAAAAATCCCATGGTTGGGTGCAGGATGCCTATGGTGGCAACCTGTAGGTATGCACATTAACTGGCCCAGGCAGAGTTCTTGGAGCCACCAGGGCTACTTTTGACAGTGCAAAATCAGGATGTGCTTGCAGGTGTGTTAATTTCATTTCTCTCTCCATTGCTACACAGTTCTGTAATGTTTTGCCATGTCACACAAACACAGTGTGGATTTGGTGGTGTTAAAATGGGGCAAAGAATTCCATAATACAGCAAAACGAAAATCAGTTTTCCCAAAGCCTAAAATCCTTCTTCAACTTCAGTATTTTACAGAGGCTTCCTAGTCAGGACATATATATTTCCAACTCATTTCATGATTAGTTAGTGTTTATATATCAAACTGACAAATGCATCTCCCATTTGTGAATTCTGTGATGAATTGATAGTTGCTGCAGAATATAGTAAATAAAGTACACAGTGTCAAGTGCTATGCATTGTGGAGCATGCATAGCAATGAAAACCAATGCATGAAAACCATAAAAATATGTGTGTGTCCCACTGCAGTAATCTGGACTGCAGAGGAAAAAGCAATGGAAATCAGATGCCTCTAGTATTTTGCACATTTCAAATGAATAAATAGTGTTTTGTAAGAACACAGGTGACAAATACAGGTGTTTTCATACGAGGAGGAGTAGTATCAGAACACAGAGAAACTGGCAAAGCTAGTGACCAAGTTGTACATGTAGATGGTTCTACACCTGGTGTAGGGAACCTGCTTTGGCAGGGGGGTTGGACTCAATGATCCCTTGAGGTCCCTTCCAACCCCTATGATTCTATGATTCTGTTATTTTAGATACGTGATTTAAACCAGAGTATATAACACAGAAATTCTTCAGCTATTGCAGAACAGATCTTACACAGACTCAAGGTCTTTTCAGCTTTTCAAACTGCCCTGCCAGTGTGTAGGATGGAAATACACAAGAATAGTCAAGCATCAGAACAGGCTGCCCAGGGAGGTGGTGGAGTCATCATCCCTGGAGGTGTTTAAGAAACGTGCTAATATAGCACCTAGGGACATGGCTTAGTGGGCATAGTGGCCGTGGGCTGGCAGTTGGGCTAGATTATTTTAGAAGTCTTCTCCAACCTAAATGGTTCTACAATTCTATGATAGGAAGCTGACAGGAGACACAGCCAGAACAAGAGATCCCAAGAAATATTCCACATCATATGATGTTATTATCAACAAGAAAAATAAAGAAAAAGAAGGTCGATGACTTAAGCCATTTGTCTTCCCAAGCAGCCATTATGCATGATGGATCCCAGCTTTCCTGGAAATGTCTGAACATCTGCCTGTTGATGAGAAGTAGCGAATGAATTACTTGCTTTGCTTTGCTTTGCTTTGCATTGCTTTGCTTTGCTATGCTTGCATGGGCAGCTTTAGCTTTAGCTTTAGCTAAATTGTCTTTAATTTGACCCATGAGTTTTCTTACTTTTCTTTGTTCAATCGCCTTCCCCATCCCATTGGCCAGGGAGCAGGTAAAGTGAGCTTTGTGGTGATCAGCTGCCTACCAGGGTTAAACCACCTCACAGGTTCACATAAAAATGCAAAGCATAAGTGGTAAAGAACCAAAAATACTCATTCTGAGTAGAACAATGAAAATCCAGAGAGAAATACAATATTTGTGCATTTAGCGCTTGATCATTAGGAACTAAAGCAGTGGGCAGGGCTGGAAAATATTATTCCATCTGTGACTCATTCCACAAATTCACACATTTTCACATGTGAACGAACAGGTTCGCTGTGAGTGCTTCATTTCTTATGCACGGACACTTTCATCTTTAATGACAGCAACTTTAGGTTGCTACAGACTTTGGCTGGACGTATCTCTAGTCTGCTGAAAGCGTGTTCTGGGACCATTCAATTTTTTTCTCTCTGGCTTTTATTCTTGTTAAATTTTGTAAATTAGTTGATGGAGAAATGTTCTGCAAAAGAAGATTAAATGACTATGAAACAGCTGCTATTGACAGTGAATACTGTTATAAGCTCTGTAACTTTTGGGCAATTTATGATCTATCCTGGTGGTCAAATCATAGGAAAAGGCACAGGTGGAAAATGAAGCTAGAGAATTTTACCTTTAATCTTCTGACTTTGCAAAGGAATAAGCGGAAATTTTAAAAATGCCTTTTCTTTGCCCATTTCCTTCTGTCATTGGTAAAAGCAGGTTTTGTCATCAAAAGATCGGCACCATTTGGGAAGGCAGCAGAGAACACAGAGAAATACAAAGGGTGACAAAAAAGATAAAAGTATTAAGGAAAATAGTGTATGTGGAGACATGGAGAGAGCTGAATTTATATAGTCTATTAGAGGAAGATTCAGAAAGGACGTGATCATGGTTTATATATAACTTCAGAGTAACAATAAATATAAAGAAAATGATTCTCAGAGGATGCTGTGACAAGAAGCAATGGCCTGAAACTTGTAACAGAAAAGCTTAGCACAGAAGTTAAGAGATGTTTTTAAATGAGAAGCAGAGTTAAGGGGAGTCACTGAAACAACATCCTTCTGTCAAATCAGGACAGGAGAACGTATGATATTGTCCTTAAAAATCTTCTCATATATATGAAATCCCATGTTGATACTGAATTGAATTAATTTCAAGAACCCACAATTTCTAACTTTTTTAGGGGGAGCAGCAGTGAATGTCTTCCTTTCTAGGAGGGTCTTTCGGTCACTGAGGATTATTACAACTTCCTGATTTTCTGCTGAGGAGTAATAAATGTCTAAATGTTATAGGCAAGCTTTCTGATGCAGAGAAATTCATGTCATGTGTTACTCTTTTTTTCAAGATTCATAGTCAGTATGCCAGTCTCCAACTCCCAGAAAACGTTGGTGTCTGTGGAGCTGTCGTAAAACATGTGGAAGTAGTGAGCAAATTCCCTGTGTATTAAAGCTCCATGAAAATAATTCACATCACATAGTGCACCATTTCTTCAAGGCTTAAACCTGCACAATACAAATATGAGGCATCATCTTGCCTCATATCCATGATTGCTACCAGAAGAGCATATGAAAATAACGCAGTCAGAAGGAAGGAGATGCAAAGATGTTGAGGCAGAAATGGTGACTGTGGTTACATAAGGATGGAATAAAGCACTTTCTAATTCATAGCATGGCATTACAGCATTTAAGCCTAGCCACGAAGTTAATATCAAGATATTTAAATTATAGGCACTTAGGTGGGGTAGATGTTCAACAGAAAGTCTTAGATCTCGATGGTCATGTTTACTCTCTATGTCCCTTGTCTCTGGGTGGGTGCACTGGGCTGGACTCTGAAGAATGCATGAGTGATTATTTGAAAAAGAGGTAATATTAATCATCATTTTGGGCACCTACTTGTTCATAGAATGCCTTGGCTTGAAAAGGACCTCAAAGACCATCTAGTTCCAACCTTCCTGTCATGGACAGGGTTGCCAGCCACTAGATTAGGCAGCAGATCAGGTTACCCAGGGACCCATCCAGCCTGGACTTGAACCCTCAGAACCTCCAGACATGCCCTGCACCTCGTGTATCAAAACAGGAATATGAAATATGCGTATGATATATGTAGGCTATAATCCAGTCTTGACAATTTACAAGAACACCAATAGGCTTTTCTGCAGTCTTCACTAGTTGGTGGAGATAAAATATGAACGAGATCTCTATGTTTTTCTATTTTTCGGTTATTTTAGATTCTTTGTTATCCTCAGAAACTTTAACCTGTGCAGGTTTTTAATGTACTCTCAGTGATACCAATTTTTAAATGGAAAACAACCATGAAATCCATTCAGACTGAAGCTTTTAGAGCACTAGTGTCATTGCACAACCCATTCACTCCCCACAGATTTCAATCAGATACATTTTCAGGTAGAGGGAAGTCAAATATTAAAAACCACACAACTAGAAAAAGATAAACCTTTCTCATTGCTGAAGATTAACCACTGCTTGCAGACCTAAGTAAAGGGCCAGATTTTCCCAAGTAGTCCATAATTTTCCATACACATATCCATTCACAAATGCATATGCAGAGGTGTGTATTAGCCACGAATCTCAAAAACAAAATACCTTTGGTAAACTAACCTAGAGGCACAAGGTCTGAGCTAGATCTGCTGTTATGAACTACAACTCAGAGATGAACCTGCATTATTTGATGCACTTTAGACCCATTCAGGCACTCAGTTGTAGATGCTCTGAAGGTTTTGATTCCTTCTGTGCAAGTTAATTCATAGAGACATGCTGCAAACCACAGATGACAGTGAGACAAGATGAGCACTGCTACCAGACAGAGGGGATGGGCATTTGCTGTTAGACTCCTGCTTCTCTCATACTAAAGAAGTAAAGCTGATAAGTTGCACTCTATGGACAGACTTTGGAATTATTTCCATGTACGTGGGGGTTGTATTAAATTGGGGTTATACTTGGGTAATTTTTCTCACTCAGGCTATCAGCATGATTTTATTTTGTGCACTTAAAACTACAGTATTCTGCACTGGAGCTAAAACTCTTTAAGTTTTTCCACTGCTGAAGAAGTTTATGTTGAACTAATTTGTCTCTTGTATCTACCAGCTTGCAGAGGGAAAACAAACAAACAAAAAAAGATAGAAGTAAAACTAAACAAAGCAGTCTCTAATAAGAACAAGAACTGAATTTGATCCATTGCTATTTTGTTTCCCTGCACTGCTGGATTCTTGGCTATTTTATTTATTTATTTATTCATTTATTGGAAGATCTGATTAAACGCCAGATTAAAGAAAGTCCTTCTTTCTTACGGAGACTTCAACACTGTGTAATGAAAAGCAAAACACAAAGCACAATCCCACACTGTAGAAAATGGGTACTTGGAGATGGTTTGACAAAAATGTCTCTTCACATGTCTGAGCTAGTAGTCTCCAACTTGGAAACAAAATTGCTTACCTTAAATTGTGAGAAGTGATTGCAGAGGGCCAGTTTGGTAAGAGAGTGTAGGAACATAGCATTATGAGTTTAATTTTTAAATTTTTTCCTTAGAAACATAGACATCTAATATTAACACTATCTGTTTGCATTTGTTAAAAGATTTAACAGGTTGGGAATCACCCAGGGCAGTGGCAAAATGAGCTCTTAAGGAACATGGAAGCTGAGCCTTTCCAAAAAATATGAAATAAATACTTGAGTAGTATGAATAACATGCTTTTTGTTACACGAGCATTTATGGTTATATAGCTTGACTTTAAAAGCAAACATATGGCAGGATTACGTTAGAAATGAATTAGCTAGGACGCCTCTTGTTTATGTGCTGCAAATGCTAAATTTATAGAAAGTTATATAATTTTCTGAAGATCAACAGTTTCCACTGAGGATTGCCAAAATCTTGAACGTGACAAGGGAGATAAGCCAAGCAGTAGGGGTAAGAATTTGTGTGGCTCATGGCATATGGTGTCTGCCCATATGGAATTTCCTGAATGATACATCAATTACCCATACCTGTCAAGCAGTCAGTGAAGAAGTGCATTCCATGAAGGTGAATAGCTAGGAGGTTTTTATGTACTGTAAAAATCACATCTGTTATTATTTCACATTGTAGTTTTTATCTGAGAAGGAAGCATCATGCTAAAGCATAACAAAATGTTGGCTTTGGTCTGATCTGTAACATTTGTTATAAATGAGTAATGAACGTTTAATCTGGTTGTTTTCAGATCTCTGGAATAGTGCTATCATGGTATATCATAACCTGAAATATTGCATCAGTGTTTCTTAAATGCTACTAAACATCACAAAAACTATTATAAGCGTGACCCAAAGTGTCAAATCTCCTTCAGTTTACTCTGATAGTTTCATGCTTCCATTTCAGCCACTACAGTGTTTTCTCTCACAAAGAGCTGTTCCTGGTTTCTTGTTGCTTTTAGTTTACATACTTCTGCTGGCATGACTCATTTTGCAATCTGACTTGCGTTTCCATTTTTACTCTGGTGATACTCATCCTAATTTTCTTCTGTGCTCCTAATCAAAGAATGCCTTCACATAATCATGAAGACTAGCCTGCAAGAGAATTTCTTGCAGCTAAATTTAACTAAGCTGAAAAGTTCTGCAGGGGATGAGGACAGAGAGTGGGCTGGAAAAATTGATTTTGTTGAAGTATGTTGTTAGTCTTTTAAGTTAAATAGCAAGCAATATTGACCTTCTAGCTCAGCCATACTTTGAAAGATGTTTTACCTTTTATCATCTTTACTTGAGGTAATAGGAAGAAATTTTTAAATAAGTGCTGAAAAACATTTAGCCAATCTAAAATTGTTACACATCAGTAAAACATGGTGCGATGCTCTTTGATGGGCCAAGCTAAACCTTCAGTATTATGTTCTACAGCTAAGCAAATGCACTACTCAGTGACTGGAATTAGCTAAGTTATGTTAAATGCACTCATGGGCATGGTTCAGTCATGTATCTATCAGGGTAGTTTATTCATGTGGATGAAAACAGCTACATGCTGCTTGGCCTTAGGGTCAAAGAGTGAGCCTTGGCCTGTTTTATTTACTACTATATACATAGAAACTGAGATCTACTTTGTTCACAGTTAGATCAAGTAGATAACACCGTTTCTTCTTAATGATGGAAACATGAGAGCAGAATTTACTGACCACTTCCTTCTGCTGGATTAATCCTTGAGGACCAGTGAAACAAGCTCTGAGGATCAGAACTGTTAAAGATGTCAAAATAAGAATGTCAGGGTCCCTTGTAGAGGATCATTGGATTGTGCAAGAAATCTCAACAAAACGCTTAAAAACTGCCAGCTCTGAAATGAAGATATCCATGCTGATGTAGCACAGAAATTGTCTAATAGCAGTAGCACATTGTTGGTTCACTGTTCCAGCCTCTGAAAGAAATACACAAGTCTCTCAAAATTCACCTACAAAATTCCTACACCTTATGTAACTCTGAGCATATGGTTCATCCTACTGAGCAGCTAGGGTCTAACAACAGATCACAGAAAAAACTGCCAAGAGCAGGAAGATGTGCACTCAACTGCAGGAATTAACTGTTCAGATGTATGATAAGAAACAAATATCCAGATAGGATTTCAGAAGGTGCTGCAGGAGAGCAAGGATGAACAGATGTGCTGTGAATGCTTGTCCATGAATACGTGGTTTTTGAAAGAGTACTAATGTTACTAAAAAGGATGTACTGGCTAGGAATATACAAGAAGTATTTTGCTAAAATATAGCAAGGGAAGTTTGGGTTAGCCTGTATGAGAAATGTTAATAGCAGGGTTGTTAAACTCACCAAAGCATTTTAGGAAGAGACAACAAAACTCTACCACCTGTCACAAATGATGTCTGCGTTGTCGTACTGCCAGATACATGGCAGGGGGGTCAGATTCTTTAGGTTGATTCTTTTTATTCTGCAATTTTTCTGTGAAGGTGGCAAACTTGATTAAATCCTCATCCTGGAGTTAGAGCATTGACAGCTTTGGTGCTTAAAAAAATAAAAATCAAGTGCAAATTTGCCTATACAAAATCAAGAGACATAATTTGATGTCAAAAAAGGAATTCAAGCAAGTGCACCTGAATGGAAATCAATATGGTTTGAAATGGTGGAAGTAAGGGCAGAACATCTTAAACTTCTGCTTATAACAATCCCTGATACTAAAATACAGTATTGGCTTCCTTTAGTTATTTGTTTTAAGGCTTACTGCTTACAGAAATCTAAGGAACATGATTGTCCCTGACATATGAATCAATAACAGGAAGTCCGAGAGCAGCTTGTAATGTGATTAAAGCAAGCTTTGGATTAAGGCACTCAAGGGCAACAAATAAAATGTATATTAGCTGCAAAAGTGGCTTAGAGATGTTGCTCTTAGAAGTCTCAGAAGCTTCTTAGCAAAATGGATCTTCAGTAGCTTCTCATTCTGGATAGAGATCAGTGACGGAGATGTTTGTTTCAACCCTGTGAGATGGAAAGACAATCTGTAGTGATGAAAAAGAATGGAATCGTGGATTCATCTTCAAGCAGACTCAGAAAAGAGATCTAAAGAATGCTGTCTTTTACCATGCGAGAGATAAAGCTGAGAGAAGCACATTCTTTTGAAATGCATTACAGAATGGCTTAGACCTGAAATTCTAGTTGTTCTGCACATGAGTATGAGATTGGACAAAATGAGAGCAGTGAGTATGTTATATGGTGCTCTCTGATGTGTCTGTGAAGAAGTATGAAATGTTAACTAACCCGTGTGGAAAGACTGGCTCTTTTGATCAGCATGGTTACCTAGGCAATGAGCTTCTTCAGTCAAAAAATAGAGACAACTCAAAGGAGTATGACAGAGTCATACTTGAGAAGGAAAGCAAATCCCATAACAGAATAAATGATATTGATATAAAAACATTAATGAATCTGTAACTATAAAAAAAATATTGTTAGCAAGCTTGCAAACAGAGAATGTTATCACCTTCCAGTTGATTTATTGCTATAAAGCAGTGAATCTCTCACAATGTGTAATGGACATACAGAGGGAGCTAACTGATTCCACTTGTATGAAAAGCATTTTTATTCAAAACTTCTAATCAAAAGATATGTCTACAAAAACAGTTCTGAACATAACTGATCCCTAAGCCACCCAGACTGAGCACTCCATCAGTCAGACCACCTCAGCTGTTCTAACCTCATCCTAGAACAACGAAAAATTTGAAATAATGGTAGGAAATCATGACCTGGTTAGGTAAATATTTCTAACGAGAGTCATATGACTCATTTATAGAGCCATTTAACAAATCTTGAATTGTGGGTCAGAATTAGGGCAGGTGTGTTTTGAGATCACAACTTGACTCCTAGAGAGTTGATGGGGTCTGTTACTTTTGACTTGCTGGGATCTGAGGTCCATCTCCTGTGTGTCGCACATAGCATTTTTCAGAAATCTGGTGGTGTCAGAGATGGTAACACTCCATGGTGTTGTCCCTGCTGTGTGGCACTGGCAGGACCAGACATGGCTGTGCTGCCAACTCCCAACCCCTTGTCCTGGGCTGAGAGCGTGCCAGCATGACGTGCTTATCCTGTGAGCTCTTTTGAGAAAGATACTGGTGGTACTCAGTGCAGCTGTTTCCATCCTGCTGTGACTCATTCTCAGTTAAAATACTATGATTCATGAAGGAGTTTCAGCTCCGTGATTCATTCAGGTCCACTTTCATTACTGTCCAAAAACTTGCAATCAGTAGGTGTCTTGACTTAGCCAGGAAAACCTAGAAATGAGACAAAGTTAACAGCTGCTCCAAGAGAAACTCAGAGACAAAACCAGTACTGGGGCAAGAGGAGGCACACCAAATCTAGGGATATTCACAAAGCAAATGTGCTCCAACTTGAGCAATATATTCATGGATAAATGTTTTTATTATTTATGTACATTAAAGTGGCATGAGCTTCCAGTTCTCCCTCACCTGAAAATAATATTCCTTCTGCCTGAGATGTATTGTCCAGGAGCTTCTGTAGCTTTCCTTTGTATAATTATATAGGATATGAGATTTTTATTATGTTGATTATGTTAAATAGATCTAGGAGCAGGCAACAGAATAGGCTCCTGGTATTTTAAACTCCTTTTTACTGGAAGTTTTTGTGCTCTCAGTGGAGCTGAATACAGAATCAATTCTTTTTTAAGCTTCTACCAGGAAAGAACAGTAAACTTCAGAAAGGTGAGGATGAGGCAGATGGAGGCCAAAATATCTCAAAAGGGTGAAAACAGAGAAACCAATATTCTCTGCAAGGACAGTAGATACCTATGAAACTGTGAGCTATAATTGTTATTTGAGAAAACGATAGAGATAGCCATATTTTATAAGACACTAACTGTGAGAACTGCTGGCCATTTTACAGAACTAGCTTCTATACTTAGTGTTAGAGAAAATCCTAAACCCAGGTCCCATATGAATAACCATTTTTTGCACTTCAAACAGTGCTTGTTTTAACTGGGGAAGTGCCCAGAGAGTCCAGCCAAAGATTTGAGCACCAACATACATGATTAATCCTGTTCTTTGATTAATAGCGATGTAAATATCATAATTGTCTTTGATGTAAAGCATTTAATTATGAAAACATGGTTGAGACCAATCCTTCCTGGATCGAATGTGTTTGATTACAAGGATTACAGCAGGAGTACATCTGATATTTCTGTTTGCTGATAAGACAGTCACAACTATGTGGAACTTGAGGTGTCAATGAACTGTACAGTCAACTGCTTTGTGCATGAGAACAGGTAACCTCTCTTAATGCCTTATCAGCACTCTGCAGCCACAGGCTGCCTGTGCAGGAATCCTCAGCTCCAGTTCTTGTGGAGGAAAGAGTTACCGTGATGGGTGAGATCTGCAGAAAGTTACTTGTGTCTCGGCACTCCATTCATGAGTAATAGGCCAGGGGCCTTGAATCTCAGCACAGAGAAACTGTCCTTTTTTCAGCTCCCATTCTGGTTATACGTACTTTAGCATCAGTGGGAATTTCTTGCTTGTGTCTGTTCCAGGAATAAATCCTAAATCAAATAATGACATTTATTTGATTGCTTCTTTGGGTTAGAACTGCAGCAAAAGTAACAGGTTGCCTGAACCCATTGAAAGTAGTATGCACTCTCAACTTTCATTTGGGACATGAGCAGTCAAGGTCAATCAGCTGAAGAAAAGTTAAAAGTCAGTTTGATGTCCTTCCACAGAAGAAGTAATGAGGATAAACTTCCCTTTATATGAAGTTTATACAAGTGAACCACAAGAAAGGGGACACGCTGACTCATTTTTGGAAAGAGCTGTGTGCAACAACAGTAGTATCAGTCCTTATATACGTTGAACATGGCTGCCAGTCAGACTGAGATGTAGAGGAATGTACTTAAACCCAGCTCAATCTGGCCAGAGCTGAGCCTGGGCTCAAGTGAGAAGCTTGGGAAAGAGCCTGGAAACTAGCAGCAAAGAACCATTAGATGTTGCCAAGCATTATATATAGGTTACTCTAAGTGTAATGCCTCTTATTTATTTCCATGGAAACGACAACAGATACAAAGAGTACAGTAACACTGCCATGTGTTACACTTAGATGTATAGATCACACAATCACATCTTTGTCCTCAAGGATCTCTGCATCAGTCTGTAGGAAGCCACAGTGCATCCCAATGTCCTAAGCATTCTGTTCCCGTGTCTTATGAAAACAACATAGTAGGTGAATGTCACTGAATTTGATGAAAAGCACTTCTAAGTTTTTTCCTTTCTTAGTACCCAGCAAAATTCTTTGTTGAACTTGTAAATATTTCCTCTTCATGAATCAAAATAAATAAATAAATAATAATAAAAAAGATGATGCAAAATTCAGATAACAGGGAAAATCTCCTAATAGATGCTTCAAATCAAATCCTCAAATGTCATAGGTACTTGTATACCATAGCATCCATATCAGGAAGAGGAACAAGCTTTACATTTTCTGGCACATTCAGGTCTGACAGTTGATGCATAATGCCCTCGACTCTCTCATAGTCAGGTGTCTTCAGAGCTCTGCATACTCCTGGCAACTGCATCCCATTTAGAAAAAATATTTCTGACATACCTGTGGGACACCTCTGTGTGAAATCATCTTCTGTAGCCTTTATTCCACTACAAGAACAATGCTGGAGCAGAATCAGGAAACAAACACTGCAATGTCTTGTGTGCTCAAACACTCTATTGAACGGTTCAATGATGCTGTGATAGCCTAACTCAAAAGCCCAATTGTTTCCTATCTCTGGTGAATGGATGGGAGGAGCCAAGCTGTTTGAGGAGCCATTTTATAGATAATTGACATTTCATAAGAGCCTGTACTAATATTGCGCTGTGACATTAGATCACTTCCTGAGGAAATTCATCTCAAAATGATTCAAAGTAGATCAGAGCATCAAACCAGGGATTTCCAGTGCTTAATGCTCTTTATTTCTGCAGTATTTTTTATTAGATTCTACAGGAATCTTTTCTCTTTTAACCACGGTTGCTATCACTTTGGTTTTTTTCCATCTCACTTTCTTTCTGATATCATTGAGAGAACTAAAGAAAATAGCTCGCTGTCAGGTAGTTCCCCTCCTTGAGATGATTTCTGTTACCACTGTAATGAGTGGGTCTGTTTCCTAAGGACCATGAGCGAGTCATCTTCCCCATACAGGTGACAGCAGGCTTCTGGGTTACCAATGCATGGACGATGCGATGGAACATTACTTAAAGCCCATCTTCTGCTGGGGTGGGGAACATGTTGTCACTTACTGGGAGGCTGCACAGGGATGTGTAATAAGGAGGCTGTCAAAAAATGAGTGGGGGAACTCTTCTAGTGATTCACATGTTTGATGATACACCTATAGGCTCTTGATGATATCATTTTTTATTTCAACTATGACAATAGAAACAATGGAATAGGTGGGGCTGTTTGTGCTCAGGAGTATTTGTAACAGCTGCATCCGTAGCTTTGGGAAAGCTTATATGCATTAGGACAAAGGTGTGCAGCTGTGAATTCAATGAGACAGAGGCACTCAGATCAGATAAATGAATATGCAAGTGACATTTACAGGCTCTGACATCCAATTTAGCAAATAGATGCACAAGTTAAAATTTCAATCCTGTATTTATACAATGTTATAATTGTACCTTTAATAATCAGGTGCTGAAGTTGTTTATAGGCTCATCTGACTTTTTTATGAAGCAAACCCATATTTTTCTGCTCCCCAAATCCAGATAGAAAACTACTTGAGCAAATTTTGTTCATTAAAGATAATGAAATAACCAGTTGGCTGTAATCAGTCATAAAACATTCATCTTGGGGGTGAGCTTGGCTTTATTTTCAAGTACTGTGCAAATGTGGCAGGGGTATGGGCAGGTTCAAATTAACGGCTTCACAATGAATGGTGTATATCAAAGTTTGGTGGGGGTATTTGTAGGGCTAAGATCTGAGAATCTGAAAGCGTGGAAGTAAATTTGTAACCTGAACTCCAACTATAGCTATTACAGTCCCTGTCAAATCACTATGGCAACTCACGGATGCCACAAAGCTACAAACCTTACTGACACTCACAAAAGCCATTGTATCTCTTTTATTTTATTTGTCTGTGTTTCAGTTGGTCTCTGGAATTAAGTAGATCAAACTATTCTCTGTATACTCACAGATGCCCAGTGCATGAGCTTTGGGTGAAAGAGAATCAGGCATGCCATTATTTTTGGTTATTTCAGTCTGAGGAGGATTTTTACACGTAATTGAGCATCAAAGATGCCAACAGCTGTGTTGCATATTCAGATGTCCAAAGTTCCCTCTACGTCTTGGTGTTTATGAAATTCCACCATGATCCTTATCCTTAGACACCTGATTCCCATAGCACTCTGCCAGTGAAGACACTGAAATAAGTCAAGTAGCAACCATGGCCATTCATAAATTTGCCTTCTCAACTTATACTCAGAGTAGCAAACAAAGTCAATTCATGTCTCCCAGTGAAAAGAAGGGTAAATGATTGATTTGACTGGGAGGAAGCTGCATTTAGGGCTCCAAGGTACGCTGAGGTGGGATAACCCATCTTTGAACCAGAAAGAATGAATTATCCCCACAGGGTCCTCTCATCATCTGTAGGGGAAACCTAAATAATGAAGTGATAAGAGTTGTTTGACTTGTAGAGGATTAAGCTGAGATGAGATACATCTAGGCTGATCGTGTAGCCCAGGTTACCCTCATATGATCCACACTGAGACACAATTCCATGATTTATATCACCAGGAATCCCCAAAAGGAAGATGTCGTCATCAGAAACTGCAGTTCTCTAACACAATTTTCTGTCTGCTTCTGCTGCTAGTCGTGGATCTTTGCTTCATATGCTGTCTAATGGGTGCAAAATATCTGTCTGTGGGGATCCATTCATGCTTCTGCAGTTTTGATAAGCACTTACACTACTGAAAAAAAGTGTCAGGGTGCAGCTGAATTCTTTTAGCCCTGCAATAATTTTTGCAGTCAGTTTCTACCAGTCACTTACATAATCAGATATGATGAGAAGCAGTTGCTGTAGTATTTCTGTGAAGGGCTGTTTAAAGACTTTGATTTGTATTCAGGAATAATACCAAAGATACACTGGCTGCTTTAAATATACAAAGGTTGCTTCGTAAGTAATGCCTTCTATTTCTTTCCATCAAATTATAATAAATGCAAAGAGCACAATAACACTAATACAGCAAGTTCTCAGCTACAGAACACTATCTTTCAGCGTAGTCACCACCATTAGATACACATTTTCACCAGCAATGAACAAGAGCCTGCATACCATGCTCAGACAAATATACACCAGAGGAGATGACCCAGTGTCACTGTCACTACAGCTAACCCACTTCCTCTGCTTCCTTTCATATCCACTGTTTGGTCACCATAAATGTTCAGGAAGCATTGAAAAATGTCAGTAGGTGCCATATTTTCCTCATGGAGGAATTCAATGGCACACCTTTGCTTCATCAGTACTTCCATGTCAGATGCCATTCTGTCAGTCTGCCCCCCTGCATTTGTCACACAGAAACAACATGCAGTGGAATATTGGTGGGGAGGTCAGAATACTGATGGGGAGATTCCACCCTGCTGTCATACCACCATGTGTCTCTGATGTTGTGGGCCAACATAATAAAATAGGAAACACTAATTTTGGAGCAGCCCTCGTACAATGACACCTAGGTTTGGGTTTTTTATTTAGGATAATCTGTGTTTCACCGCAGATCCAAGACATCTCTGACTGTTGAATGTCCTCTCCCCAGCAAGCCTCAAGTCTTTGAGGAGTAACAATATCTGGTGTGTGACAGTGGATGGGTAACTGGGGCATCTTAAAGTTCTCGGTGGCATTTTGTTATCTTGCTGAAGCAGACTATGTAATAGATTCAGTAACCAGAGGACCTGAATCATCTCGTCAGCAGGGGATAAATGCATGGCAGTGACAGCTTTTTGTGATGGTGATTAAAGATGTCTGGCTGTCAGAGTGCATTTGCATTGGTTGGTGTGACTATGCAGGTCCAGAAAAGAGCATAGCATCTCTTTTCGTCCTTAGAAGCAGTTCAATTGAAGTGCTATGAGGTCTTTCTGGTAAAACACTCACTTTATTTTATTCATGTGTTGTATAGATCACTAAGAAGCTTTCCTTCATAATGGCTTTATCAGGGAGGTAATGAAGTTTAGAAAGCCCTGTGTGAATCTGCAAAGCTTGTTTCTCAGTGACATCGTACCTTGTCCATCATGAGTGTTTTCATAAGAATCTGTAATCAGAAGTACTGAGGGCCATTTCTCTTTCCCTGCAACAGTAGTAAACAAACTAGCGATGTCTTATGTACCAAAAAATACCATCCAGACTCTAACCCTGCCCAGCACACACCCTGGAGCATTTCTGTCTCCCTGGAAGTTGTACCAGGCTGCTTATTACAGCCACTGTTTTCCACTTCCATCAGTGGGTACTGAAAATAGGAAATATTTCGTGCGTCCCTACAGCTAAATGGGGAGAACCATACACTGTACTGAGACTGGTTGCTTCAGAACCCAGTTAGAAACTTTAGGGGAACTTCAGCTCACAACTAACAAGCTTAGATGCCTCAGTTCACATGTCCACGTGGGTTCCTCAGGTCCTGTTACAGTCAGTGGGAAAATAAGGCTTTATTATTTGTTTATTTATAAACTACTGAATGCGAGGTTACCACATGGGTCTGACATCTCTATGGCATAGCTGTGCCTTCTGGACCAGGGTCTGGATAGGATGTCCTGCGGCAACTCAAAAGGCAGCAGCCTGTGCTGAAGCCACTGAATTGCCCCCTGGGAGTGGACACCAAAATTGATATGCTGGCATGATGCAATTGGATCCACCTTCCTCAACCAGTAAGAACCACAACTCATACTGTGTGCTGGAAGCCAATGAGAAACTTCTCAGGTCTTGCCAAAGTTTGACAGATTCATTAATGACTGGGGGAATATATCCATAAAGAAAAATCATGCTTTAAGGTGTAATTCATGGAAAACAAGTTTGTTTTTTTTTCTTTTTCTTCTCTTTTCTGGTTTGTTTTTTTTTTTTTTCCCACGTAACAGGGAATAACTAATAATGCCTCTTTTAATTAGTAGTGTTATCAACTGACTCCAAGAATCATGATTTATTCTTTTCTTCTCATCACATTTTCTGACTTGGTATAGCACATCTAAGTGAGTACACAATGTTGTTTTTTTCCTTTACCAAACGTAAATTTCTGTGAAGGGAATGACTGAAAGAATACACAGATGCTTCGGCTGAAATAGAACAGTCAAGTCATCCAGTCTGGCATCAGACTTAGAGCAGGTCTTAGAATTTTGCTAATGTCTCCAGGCAATGAAACTCTTCTCTCTCTGGGAAGGAATCCCCAGCTGATCAGTAAAGGCAAACAGGTAGATCACTCATCATCCTGACTGCTCAGAGCAGGTGTTTGTAGATACATTTATGATGACTCAAAGTCCAGGACAGTATGCTGAATGTTACAAGCAATCATCAATTCTCCTTATGAACAAATGATTACTGTTTAATTAAATTAACACTTCGGATTTAAAAGAAATAAATGACTGCAGCTAATGGTAAAATATGTGTACATCCATTGCATATGGTTATTCACCAAACATTTTTTCTATAAAAAGTAATTAACAGGTTTCCATGATTTTTTGTTTGTATTTATTGTTTCTACATCTGACATCTGGGCCATGCTGTGGAAAAGGCTGATCTTTTCATGGCTGCAGAAGGACAGTAATTTAGAATGCATTTTCAGCTGGGATTTTAAATACCTTGTTGAGAATTTTTTGAAGCATCGTTGGATTGCTCACAGAAAATTCACCTTGACGTTTCAGAGCAGACTACCCCAAAACTGTCACTGAACTTTAAAATGTCACAGTTCCAGAATTATATGCTCTAAAAATAGAGGAAAGGCTTAAAGAGGAATTTAACTTAGACAGGTTTAATTAATCATTATGCTTTAGAAAATAAAGTAACGCGCTCTTTCTGTTGAAGCAGAAATTTGGTTGTGCAGAGGGACTATCAGCAAATACTGGTGTGGTAAACAGGAGCAAACCCATGCATGAAAGCATAACAGAAGCCATTTTGCTACAACCCATATAATCACACCCTGTTCGATTTCACTTCTGGGGTCTCACTTAAATCCTCTAGCAGTTGATGAAGTAACTCCTTGATTTAGTGCATTGGGTCAGCGATCTAGCGTACTCCCAACAAGTTCATAAACATACTGATGCTCAGCTGTGTGACCAAAATTAAAGCAGAAGTGCACTGAGGCAAGAAGGAAAGGCAACAATGCTCCTAGGCCAAACTGTTAGAAGTTAGCAAGGTTAAAGAGAAAGATAGTGGTACCCGAGGTGTTAACAATTTGCCCACCCACTGACCTCAGAGTGGGCTGTGTGGAGCTGGTTTGCAGCTGCAAGCAGCCAGCAGTGAGATTTCAGAGTCGCAAAATCATAGGAGTTGGAAGGGACTTCTGGAGATACAACCCCTCTGCTAAAGCAGGTTTCCTACAGTAGGTTTTGGAAGCCCTGTGCCTGGCTGGGCTCAGATGGCAGCTCTCCATCCCTCCAACTATGGACTGCCCATCTGATGCACCATTTGAGACCACTTTGGAGCACGCAGGAACCATCTCTTCCTCCCACCAAACCAATTGCATCTCACCTCGCTGCCCCTCTGCTCTGTGATCTAGCAGGTGACGTGCAGGCTGTCTGCAACCTGTGTGCAGCAGGGATTTGCACATTCTCTGTCAGTCCCAGGCTTGCAGCCTAGTCACAATCCATCCCCCCCTTCCTGAGATCATGCTGAGAAACTAAATTTAGTTAATTCTCCTAACTGACCTGTAATCTTTAGAAAACTCCTCACTTCTGGTAGAGTTGATGAGTACTGTTGCAGTAAGGTTGCGTATATTCATGTAAGGAGAATGGATAATGAGGGATTTAAAACAAAGCCATAACTCAGTATAGGGGTTTCAAATGATATCAGATGATACAATGAAGCCATGAAGTCTGATTGATCGGTGAGATCATTAGAAAGATGAGGTTGAATTACAGCTCTGATAGTTTATCACTTTATTACCTCAGCATTTTTTATGATATTTGATGAAGGCTTAGAACTTTTACTGTACTGTACTGTTGTTTTTTTTCTTCTTCTTCCAGGTCCCTAATTATAAATAAGGTGGCTGTGTGTACGCTGTTAGATCAGTAGGCAGTCTGGTGTCACTGTCTCCCACTGTAATCATAGTTGCAGGCCTACAGTGAACTTCCTTTTTGAATTATTTAAGATGTAGATCATGGCAGAATTACAGCTTAGCTTTTTCTTTCTCAGTGTTCAACACAGCAATGGAAAATTCCGGTGTAATGAGTCTAGAAGGAAAATTTCTTTCATACTTAATATTTTATTGCACTAATTAAAGAGCAAAATAGAAAAATATTCTGCATTCTGTGTAATTGCTAATCATATTTCACATTAACTAATAAACATACACCAGTTCATCTGAAGCTTCACATTTTTCAATGCAATTATTTCCAACTGGTTTAGTGGATCATACTTGCATTTCTGTGTATGATACGTCTCATCACTTGGATGTATTTTAAATATATCAGCAGTTTGGAGCCATGAAAGTTTGATAAAGTAACAAAGAATTTACTTTCTAGAAGATGAAAATTAATGACCATAGGCAAAACTGAGAAGTTAATGGATTCTGCATAGTTTTCCAGCTCTGACAGCTACTAACTCAGGGCATCATGCAGTAAAATGCCCTGTATGGCTGGGAATGGGAATAGTCCAAGGGAATGGTAAGCAAATTGTATGTCAACCTAGGTGACATTCATAGATGTGATTTCAGGGATGAGAAAACCAAAAATGTCATTTATACTTTATGTCTAATCTGTTTGACACTTTTGCCCCTGTAGTGACTGGAAGACATAAACATTCTGTCTTGCCTTTTCCTTGCTCCTTCCCATATGTCTCACTGCCCAAAGTCTCTATCCAGTGGTAATACATATGTGTCTGCTTCCTCCTTGCTTCCAGCCTTATGGCTTCTGTGATTCACAATCCATGTGCATGCATCTCCCATGCCCTTGCCCCCCCACAGATTTCTCTATTCTTTCAAGAGGATTAAGGATGCTGGAGTTGTTGCTGTCTTCCAGTGATGTTTTGAACCCTCCTGATGGTCTTTTTTCATGAGGCAGAATGAAAGTGAAGAGATTATCTTGGGTGCCTGCTGTACTGCTGCAAATAGAGAAAATGATCTTTTAAAGCTTTTCCCACCCTGCTGCTTTCTGGGAGAGCTCATAAACAGAAAGTGTTCCCAGTTTTGAGGAAATTTTACCTAAGAAGTGCATTCATTCTGAACAAGGTCAAAGTAAATAGGAAAATCCATTATTTCCTGTGAACAAGAATTCCAAGTAAAATCTCATTTCTGACACACCAGCTTCTTTTATTTCCAAAACTGAAGGTTCTCCCTGTAGCTGCTATGCCAAACAGACATTCTTAACAGTTCTCTCCACACTGCCACAATGAGACTGACCAGAATGTCAGTGTCTCCATGGGATGATGACCAAGGAGCTAAGGATATGTCCATGGAAGCTGTGGATGCTGCATCCTTTGAGGTGTTCAGAGCCAGGTTAGTTAGGGCTCTGGGCACCTTGATCTAGTGCCTGGTTTAGTAGTCAGCAACCCTGCTTGTTGTAGGGGGGTTGGAACTGAATGATTTTTGAGTTTCCTACCATCTCAAACCATTCTGTGATATATGATTCCATTATTCTGTAATCCTGTGATTCTATGCTCTCATACCCTTTCCCTGTGCTGCTTCTCTGAGTAGATTCAGGCCATATTGTTAAATGTTTGGTGTCAACCTTATGCTTTCCTACTCTGTTTATTGTTGGTGTATTGCTGTAGTTCTTATGATAGATTATATAAGCATATAATACAAATAACTTAATCTTCCTGAACCTTTCTGAGATATTAACAAACTCAAACACAAAAAGGAAGACTTCAGAGAATGGTGGTGGAAGGGTGGACAGGTAAAATGGAAGGAATACAGAGAAACTGTACATGAAGCCAGGATCATGTTCAGAAAGCTAAAGCCCTGATAAGAACTAAGTCTAGTCAAGGACTGCCAAGGACAATGAGAAAAGCTTCTATAGGTATATCAGTAAAAAAATGAAGGCTAAGGGAAAATGAGGGCCTTCTTTACAAGACAAAAATAAAAGGGAGACGTGATTACCTGGCATATAAATAAAGGAATGCACAAGCAGTGGAAGTAGAGATATTGTAAAATCTTTTCCACTGTAAGTTTGAGATCAAATGTATACAAGTCTGTGGGTCCCAGTAATATGCATCTCAAGGTCCTGAGGGAATTCGTTGATGCTGTTGCTGAGCCAGTCTTGTCTGGAGAAGGGTCCTGATGGACAAAGAAGTGGTCATGAGCCTGCAATGTGTGCCTGCAGTCTGGAAGGCCAACAGTATCCTGGGCTAAATCAAAAGAGGGGCGGTCATCAGGGAGAGGGAGGGGATTGTCCCCTTCTACTCAGCTCTTGTGAGGCCCCATCTGGAGTACTGCATCCAGACCTGGGGTTCCCAGAGCAGAATGAATGTGAAGCTGTAGGATTGGGTCCAGAGGAGGGACACAAGGATGATCAGAGGGCAGGAACACCTGGAGCTTTGAAGAAAGGCTGAGGGAGCTGGGATTGTTTGGCCCAGAGAAGAGGAGGACATGAGGACACCTCATTGCAGCCTTCCAGAACTTAAGGAGAGCTTATAAAAGAGATGGCTTTTGACTTTTTACACAAGGTGATAGGATAAGGGGTGATGGTTTTAAACTAAAAGAGGAAATATTTATATTAGATGCTTGGAGGAGATTCTTTTCTCAGAGAGTAGTGAGGCACTGGAACAGAAAAGCTGTGGATGTCTCATCCCATGTCCAAGCCAGGTTGGATGGGGCCCTGGGCAACTCGATGTAGTTGGAGGTGTCTCTACCAATTATAGAATTGTAGAACCATAAAATAGTTTGGGTTGGAAGGGACCTTCAATTCATGTATTTTTGGAGTTTGTGCCTTTGCCTCTCCCTCTGAACACTGACACAAAATACTGCTCTAAGTTTTCTGGTAAGCTGCAAATCATCCACCAGCATCCAAAGCACAATCTAAGGGCAATACTCACCCCCTCCTATGCCACTGTAAAGACATGGAGGTCAAATAGAGTCCTCTAGAGCAGTTTTCATGTTCCTCACTACCATTCTCTTGTCTACCAGCTTGCACTCATATCTCTCTACTCTCCAATCCATTGATGGAGAGGATGCTGGCATCAGGTTGCTTCAATGCAGAACCACAAATCACACCAGTGTCTCACCGAGAGGTAATCCCTGCTGTAGAGTCTATTATAAAGCATGTACCAGCAGCATGGAGATTGATTGAAAGTTGCATGGAGCAGTCTCCCTTCTGTTTTTTTCCCATCATTTTACACACAGGGGTCGGCAACCTCGCTGTTGTGTTTGTGTATGTATGAGTAATAGACTTAGTGAGGGAGAGACCTGGCAGTGCTGAGCAGATGGTGATTCTGTCCCCTGGTGAAACAAGGGCCATACCTACCAAGGAGAAAAAGGCAACCTTGCTCATTTGGAAGTCATGCTTTTCCACTGAATTATATTTATATGTAGATGAAATTTACTATATAACATCAAACAATGGCTAAACTAACCAACTTTCAGGAATAACAAAGGAAAAGCCTCCATAACACACTCATCATTTCTTCTGGGGAGGTGGTGAAGGGATTCCAATTTTTGATTCATTTTTTTTACCCTATTTTCTTCTCAAGAGCTGCAGAGATTTAAAAACTGCTTGTACACCAGGTGGGGTTTTACAAGGCAGGTGTTGAGTGACTGTCGGTGTGTTGGTGAATGCAGCACCTGTAACCCACCCATGATTAATTAACATATTGTTTAAAAAAAACAGGCAAAGGTAAAACGGGAAATCTGGACTGATACAATATCTTGAGATGAGAAGTGAAATTTTTTGCTTTCTGTTAGACTTCCATTGAAGGCAAGGTTTTTGCAGGGTAAGTTATCGCTGGATTCTTCTAAGAATGCCTTTCCTTAAAAAAGCTGTTCATGTAGGACATCTACCATGTCCTCTCCTTTGTAGCTGAGAATGAATATAGGAGACTGCAATAACCTCAGCAAAACTCCAGCCATGTGAATAGATGATACCATCTGAATATATAGTAATGGCTTTAATTATTCTGAAATTTTAACATTTTGATATTTTAGGGCTATAGAAAGGGAGATTCAATTTTAGATGTTACATCACATCAGATCGTATCATGGATACCCTTAACACTTTGAATAATAACTTCAGAGGTGTGCAGAGAATTGTGGGGATGGAGAAAGTACTGTGATTTACTTTTCTTTGCAGATTAATTAGATAGCATAATAAGACTCAACAATATCATGTTGGTTTATATATATATGTGTTTATACATATATACATGTAATATATGTAAATAGTGCTGACACTGTTTTAGATAATAGAGTTACTTACCTGGGCCACATACTCTGAAGTTGAAGGTGAAGTTTCCTGCTCACATGTGTCCAGCCTGATCTAGACAATGATGATTGTCTCCATGTTCAGTCCATAAATGCATCGTTTTTGTTTTGTTTCCTTTTTTTTCTATTTAAAATTTTCTGAAAGTAAATTACAGGTTTTATAAGAATATAACTCAAATATAGCTTATGGAGATACTTCCAGTGAGACACAGGGATGATGTGTGCTCTCTATTTAAGTATTTAAGTACTCAGAATATTAAAGTTCTCTTTAGAGATTTAGGTCATAAAATTTTCATATTCTTTTCTTCCCACTCAAATAAGGATGGATTTTTTTAATAATAACAATATAAATTGAAGCCTATGAATTCTCTTTCATAAATACTAGTCATATATATATATTTTTAAACACATTTATTAATCAAAGTTTATCTGAAAGCAAGTATCAACATACATCAAATAAATATGAAAATATATGAATTTTAAACTACTAAACTAACATATATTAAAGACATGAATAAGATAAATGTATGATAGTTACATCATCAACATACTACTCATATTACCGAGCATTTGAAATGTGTAAATAAATGAGATACTATCTTATTATAAGTAGGTAGCATGACTGCAATTCTATTCTTCAGCTTCTACCTAGGAAAGCCAGGTAGAAGAAAACGATCTTTATTTAAAACACTATAAGACAAAATACTTTTTAAATTCATGTTAGCAGTGAAATAGGTATTAATGGAAAAAGGTCTCAGGATGACATTTACAAAAGAAAAAATATAACCAATTACCATCTGTGGGAAGTTAAATAAGTAATCTGCTAATGCAAACTCCAACTAGTCAATTCCACAAAAACTGAAACATTTACAGGCTCCAAATTCAACAGTAAAATAAGAAAAATAATATAAATCTTTGTGCTCAACTTTAGTGTGTTAGGAAGTCTGTTGCTGTGAATTCACCAGCTTTGTCTGCAGTTTTCTGTGCACATCCTCCTCCTGTTCCCAGCCTTCCTCCATTCTCTTAATGTGTGGACTTCCACTGCTGGTCTGACTTCCTTTGCAGCTATCCATGGACAAGAATAGGTACCTGAGCACTGAGAAATAACAAAAGCAACATGGCACAGCATGCTAGAGTCTTTTCCATACCAAATACCAGGGGGTAGAAAATGCAAATATTTTTCTAGGGTAGACATGAAGATTGGAAATATGGGGTAAGTTCTTTGCTGTATGAAGTATTCTTCATAGCTAAATACAAAACCTCTAATTCAGACATCTCTTACCAGTACTATCAGGACTGCCAGGACACATCCTGCTTAATACTTATACTGATTATTTGAATGAGGGAGTTGAGTGCACTCTCAGTACATTTGCAGATGACTCCAAGTTAGGAGGAAGTGTTGGTCTGCCTAGGGGTAGGAAAGCTCTACAGAAGAATCTGGACAGACTGGATTCCTGGGCTGAGGCCAATGGGATGAAGTTCAACATGATCAATTCTGGGTCCTGTGCTTTGGTTGCAACCTCAGGCAACTCTACAGGCTTGGGGCAGAGTAGCTAAAAAGCTGAGCAGAAGTAATGGATCTCAGGGTGTTGATTGACACTCAGCTGAATGTGAGCCAGCAGTGTGCCCAGATGGCCAAGACCAGTGGCATCCTGACCTGTATTAAAAATAGAGTAGCCAGCAGGAGCAGAGAGGTGATCCATATACTCCGGTGAGGCCACATCTTGAGTGCTGTGTTCAGTTTTGAGCCTGTCACTACACAAAAGACACTGAGAACCTGGAGTATGTCCAGAGAAGGCTGACAAAGCTGATGAGAGGTCTGAAGCACAAGTTATGGGAAGGGGCAGAAAGAACTGGAATTATTTAGTCTAGAGAAGAGCGGGTTTGAAGGAGACCTTATTACTCTCTACAACTCCCTAAAGAGAGGTTGTGGTGAGGTGGAGATCAGCCTTTTCTCCCTAGTGAGAGGACAAGATGGAATGACCTCAAGTTGCACCTGGGGAACTTCAGGTTGAATATTAGGAAAATTTCTTCTCTGAAAGAGACACTGGAACAGGCTGCCTGGGGAGGTGGTTGAGTCACTGTCCCTGGAGGTGTTCAAGAAACATGTAGGTGTGGGTATTAAGGAACATGGTTTACTGGACAATATTGGTGGTAGGTGGACAGTTGGACCAGATGGTCTTAGAGGTCTTTTTTTAACCTTAATTGTTCTGTGATTCTATGAAAATAATAGGGTCTTTACTTTCTTCCTAATAATCTGAATTGTGACAATGAATCATCCTCAGCACCAGTTTTTGGCAGCTGACTCAGAACTGTACATTCACAGTTACTGAGTGTTAAAGAAAGAAAGCTGCTACTAGGTCAGCTGGTTTGCCATCGTTGCCAAGAAGCAAGCCTTCCTTCACTAGAAAAAGAATATATTCTTCTTGATGTTTAGATGGCATCTTCTGTACTTCAATTAATGTATCCATTGCCTCTTGTCCCATCTGTAGGCATTACAGAGAAGTCTAGAGACCTCATCTTCATTCCTCCCATCTGGCGTGAGTATATATTGGTAAGTTTACCCTTAAGCCTCCTCTAAGCTGAATAGTTCCAGATCTCTCAGCCTTTCTCATAGGACATGTGCTTCAGTACCTCAGTCACCTTTGTGGCCCTTCACTGGATTCTTTCTAGTAAGTCTATATATTCCTGTACTGCGTAGCCTACCATGGGACACAATTCTACAGGTGTAGTTTCTCTAGTGCTGAGCAGGGGGGGCTCAACCTCAGTTTACCCGCTGGCAATATTTTGCCTAATGCAACTGAAAATACTCTTAACTTTCTTTGTGGAAAGGACAGATTTAACATGGAGTCCATCAGGACCTTTCTTTCAGAGTGACTTTCCAGTTGTAGCCTCCAACATGTCCCATGCTTGGGATTATTCCTCTCAAGGTGCAAGACTTTGCATTTTCTGAATTTAAGGAAATTTCCATCAGCCCAGTCCTACAATCTGTTGAGTTTCCTCTGGATGTGAGCACAGTTCTATGGTGTTAACACCACTTGCCCCAGCTTTGGAATATTTGCAAATCTGCTGTGCACTCTGTTCTGTCACACAGACAACTGAGGTTAATGAAGAGGTTTACAGTATTGGCCTCAGTATCTGCTGCTTATTTGTCTGCACTGGACACTGTGTCACTGATCACAGCCTTTTGAACAGATTAAACAAGTTTAAATCAATTTTGTGGTCCATTTATCTAGTCTGTACCACATCCATTTGTGTATGAGAATGTTATGAGGGACAGTGTCAAAAACATTATTAAAGTCAAGATAGACAACATTTGCTGCACTCTGTTCATCCACTGAGCCAGCCATCAGTCACAGAAAGTTAGCAAGTTGGTCAACCACAATTTCCTCTTTAGAACTGGTATCTGAGAATATTTCCTTCATTAACTTCCAGGGAATCAAGGGGAAGCTAGCCTATGATTCCTTGGATCTTTATTCTTGATTTTAAAGATAGGAGTGACGCTGGTTTTCTTCCAACCTTCAGGAACCTTCCCCAGTCACCATTACCTTTCCAAGATAATCAAGGATAGCCTCACAATGACATCAGCCAACACTCCCAGTTCTTGTGGGTACAACCCACCAGTCTGTGTGAACTCATGTATGTCTAGTTTCTTTAAATGTGCCCTAACTTGACCTTCCTCCATTGGGAGTAATTCATCCTTGCTCCTGATCTTCCCTCTAGTGTCAGGGCCCAGGTATTCACGAAGGGCAATTTTACAAATAAAGGTAGAGGTGTAGAAGATGTGAAGTTTTTCAGTGTTTTCGTATCTTTCAGCATCAAGGCCCCTACCTCACTCAGTAGCACTCCTATATTTTCCCTCCTCTTCCTTTCACTGCTGATATACTTGCAGAAGGCCCTCATATCTCTTGCCATTTTCAAATCCAGATAGACTTTGATTTTTCTAACCCCATCTCTATGGGGTTAATATTAACTCTCAGATAATGTTTTTATAGGTCGCATGGTCCTGCTTCCACATTTTATATACTTTCTCATTGTGTTTTACTATTATTTTCTTCAAGATTTCCTATGGAAATCTTCCTAGCAGGTCTCTGAAACATCTAACATCTGCTTTCCCAATTTCTGGGGATGTGGATTTATTTATTTATTTATTTTTGTCACATTCCCTTTGCTTGTAATCCTGAACTCCACTAACTCATGGTTGCTGCAGCCGTCGGCCTGCATGTCCCTAACTAGTTCTGCCTTATTTGTGAGTGTCAGGTCCAGCAAAGCATCACTCCTCATCAGGTCCTTCATCATCTCTGTTGAGATGTTGCAAATCAGAAACATTCTGGACTGCTTGTGCCCTGCTGTATTCCATCGGATATCAGGGTGGTTGAAATCTCCTATGAATGCTAAGGCCTGTGAATGCTTGGCTTCTTCCTGTTGTCTGAAAGTCTCCTCTGTGTTCCTAATCAGGCAGTCTGTAGTGAAAACTCAACTAAACATTGCATCATTCTGCCCAGCACAACAGATTACATGGTTTTGAGAAATCTGTGTGAATGTGCTATCAGTTCTTTAAACAAATTAATGTGTTATCTGTATTACTCCTCCATTTCCTGTAAGGATTCATACTGCAAATATGTTATTTCACTGAGCCATCAAAAAGAGGCACAGTCATCAGAAATCAGCATGCACTGTGGTATATGGATGGTTTTTTTACAAAGGCTTTTATTGCCTTTGTAACAAGCAATTTTTTTTTTTCTTCGATCAGATTCTTACAAAAATAAATCCAAGATCAACAGCTGTTATTTTAATTGGTGAAATGAAACTGGAGTTGGGAGGATCACATACAGGCACACACAAGAAGTATTGATTAGCTAAGTATCTCAGATCAGTGTTCCTCAGTGAATGGCTCTGGTCTGGAATAAAAATGGCCATTAATTGCAACTGTATTTATTACAAAGCAGAACTGGAATTATTTATTGGTAGTCTGTTCATGGGTGCTTGTTTGCCCTCAGGATGGTGGAAGAAATCCTGGATCTCCTGAGGACATCAATCAAGATTTTCTTTCCTCAGACCATAAAAAATCCGGAATGTCAATTTTAAGGTCTAGGGAAGTTAAATTCACTACATTAAATAATATTCAGTGACATAAGTTACTTGCAATGAATAAGTAGGCAGACTAGAGTTTTACCTTATGGAAGTATAACAGCCCACTTTTACTACAAAACAGCTGCCATCTTCTAGCTTAGTCCTGATCCTCATGTAAAAGCATTTAAAAGACTGATCGCACTGCACTGCTTTGAGCCAATGGCAGCTATGCACAGTTGTTGGACTGCTGACGTGGCAGAGATTTGAAGTGATATGATCCTATGCAAAGCAAACATGAGAAGTTGGGTACCAGAGAATCTTCACCACCCTAAGAAATACGAATGTGATGTAATTAAGGAAGAGAATGATTGATGAAAACACTAATCTTTGTTTTTCCCTGGAAAGCTCTGTATTTTACTTGGTCAGCTACCATTCTTATAATGGCCTTCTGGAGCTCTGACAGATGAGAATATTTCAGGTGCATGTACTAGTAATTCAAATCAAAACACACAAAACATGGTGATTTCTAAATGCCAATGTATGAATTAACTTTCATGGCACTCAGTCCAGTTAAGACAAAAATTAACCATGTCTATACCTTTGTGTAAGAAGTTATATGCACCAATGTGCTGAAAGATGTATGCTCAAGCATCCTCTGTGTGGGCTCTACCTCCTGAGGTATGAATTAGGCAAAGAAAGTATTTTCTTGGTTAGTTAATGTTGTGGCTTGACATCTGAACAAGGCAGTTTAAGGAAGGGAGAAAGGAAAGGATCAGGCATTGAAAAAAGATTCTTCTCTTAAGCAGAGTCAGCATCTGGTGGGAGAAACTTCCTGAGGCTGTTCCTTGCACCAGTCCAGAGCGCTGTTAGCAGGAATGGGCTGAACTTGCACAGACTTCTCAATCTGGACTTTTTTATTGTCTATTAATAAAGTCCATTTTATTAATCTGATTAAGATTTTTGAGCCATTTATGAGGAGAGGTATTTATAGAGCCTCAAAAAAGTTCAGAAATGAGCATCAATAACTGATGATAAAGTATGTTGTTTTTCCTCCCACACATCTTTACATACTGTTCACAGGAAATAAATTCATCTTCTACTAACCTGAATGCCTTGCTAACACGAGCACAGAAGCTGTTAATAGAAAAGAGGCCTCTAAACGACAGGACATATGCTGGGAGGTGAGGATGAACACAAACTCCAGGTAACGTGAGACAGAAGAATGGAATGGAAGGTCTCTGGAAGAAAAAGAAAATTCAGTACTAAAATAATCAGTACAGCAGAGCTGTATAAGTCTTTTGCAGTGTGAGATTTGTATGCCATGAGTTCATCTTCATTGGCTGTGTCTAAGATAATGATGGCCCGATGCCCAGAAGAAGCAGCTGTCCAGACTATAAATCTCCCAGCCTCATCTCCTGAGGTCCATTGGTTTTGACCCTGCAAGTTCTGCTGAGATTCCAAGTCTGAGTCTGGCTTCATCTTATCACTTTTCAGGCCTAATTTTTTTTTGTTGCACCTAGGAGCTTCAGAGGTGTTAGAGGCGCTGAACAGAGGCTGTTTGCCAATAACAATTTTACAATTCCCTCTCTTAGAGCTGGCTTTTCTACTTACAATTAGAACAGGGAGAAAAACTGCTCTCAAGGATGTTCCCACTGATAATTGTGCAGGAAGCATTAAGGCATGATACAAAGAGGATAGATCATAAAAGGCTGAATGTATTCCTTTCAGCCCAGGAGAAACCCATGGTGGAGCAGACTGTTCCTCTGCAGTCCACAGGGCAGATCTCTTCATGCAGGGGTATGATGTTCATTGCATTCAATACAGAAGTTACATGATACTCATTAACTCCCAAGAAAAAGCTTTTCTCTGAATGCTGGAGTGGTTTTATTGGATGTTTTCTTTTTCTCTGAATACTGGGCTGGTCTTACTAGAAGTTTCCTAGCACAAAGTGCTGAGGATTCAGACCCTAAGTGGTTTGACCAGGAGGCTGCAGAATAGTACTGACAGTGAGACAGCCAACAACTGACCAAAATGAAGAGCTTGAATAGTCCTCAGAGCAGAAACATGACCCTAACGCCCACTCAGTCGAGTAATCCACCTCTTGTGGTTTGACCACAGTGACTCAGCTTCAGCTGAAGCATGTCAGTGTTGTTATACGCTTGATATATACTGGTGATTAAATAAGTGGGAAATGTGGCTGTGAATCTTCCTCATTAAGAAGGCACCTCAGGCCAGGAAGGTGACTGGGGGAATGCTGTAAGCACTGAGCTGTATCCATGTGGGTGATAGCAACAGCAGTGTGAGCCCTGTCTAGTAATTTACGCACAGGAGAAGAGTAAACATACAAACTCCATGAAACTGCAAGCTAGGTTTCCTTGGTTAGTGCTGTCCCATGTTTCCTTTCATCCATTTCAAAGTGGCTCTTTGATCACCACCCTAAATCATTCTTTTGCGTCAGTATGATCTGTATAAACTTTGTAATGTGTTGCCCAGAATGATTGCAGACACCAGTTTGAATGGGGCTCTAGGCAACCTGGTCTACTACCAGATCTGGAGGTCGATGGCCCTAGGGAAACTGTAACTTAATGATCTTTGTGTCACTTCCAACCCACACCATTCTATGAATCTGTGATTCGATGATTCTAACTCCAATAGGCTGCTTCATTTAGTTGAGATAAAGCAGCTATTCTTTAGATATCATGTCAGCTCAAGTAGTTCCCCCACACAGGCAGTAAAGATTTGATCTTTAGAAAATGTTCATGAATCTGCTACTGACATGATCCTTAGCTTAGCATTTAACATTGTTTTGTTTGCACTTCTCACCTGTTCTTTGACTTTCTTCTCTAAAACTTGTTAAGAATGGGAGGAATACTTCTCTCTGAGCTGACTAGAACAAATAGAATTTTTTTAGTGGAAAACAGAAAAGTAGGTAAGAAAAGAAAAAAGATCCAGGAAAGACTTTAAAGGAAAAGATATCTGTCTCAAAGGGAATGAATATTTCCTTTCTTGCAGTACCCAATTATTTGAGACTGGGAGAAAATTCATATGAAAGAGAAAATAGATAATACTCTAGTATGCAAGCTAACATTTAGTTTATCCCAATCCATCAATATTCTCCTCAAATAATTGGTATTGGCTCTGGTTCTGTTAGCGGAAGAGCATAACAAATAGTTTGACATATTAATGGGCCATTTTGGTCCAATTCTGCAAAGCCTATCCAAAAAAGATCCTATGGGGAAAAGAGTTCCTAAGTTAAAATTCTGATGAATTACAGGAGCTTTAGCAGGAGATTTAAAAGAAGGAACAGCAAACAAATAAAAGCTAGAGAAGTCTTCACTTGGCACAGTAATTCCTCTTTCAGTGCGTTTTTTCCTGTGAGTGAAGGCATAGTTTAGAAGATCTCTGTAATAGTTTGCATTTTTGATAGCCCTTTGTTCTGGAAAGGTGTCATTTTAAGCACTCAGTCCATTTTTATTCTTTCACTTTTTAATTAAAAAAACATTGCAAATGCAAAATATTGCCGGGCGATCTTGGATGAAAAGGACTTCATTTTAAAAATGATCCATAATGAGCATGTGGAAGATGCACTTGGTAATTAAACTTCAATACAATTTTTTTTCATTTATCCTGACCAAATTTCTTTGCTGATGTGAAAACCAATGTAGTCTCATGAATCATCTGTTATAATTTTTAATCACTGCATTGTTTTTCATTGGCAGGATGTTTGCAGTTTACCTTTTACTAAAGGAGGAAAAAAATAATTTGTTCTTAAAAATTTGTCACGTTACAAATTTAGAAGCAGCAAATGGTGGGAAAACATCTCTAAAATCAGACTTTCTACTGGTATTTCATCTGACTGTCTATTCTGGAAAAAATAATTGGATCTGACTTAAAGCATCAGGAGTCTGCTGGGAGCAGCCAACCAATTCAACTAATATATAAGTGTGACCCCAGTTTTGACTGAACCAATTCTGCTTGGTGCCATGACCCTTTATCTCTGCTCCTGCTTAGAATGGAGGAGTGCTGGAAGGATGAAGTTGCTCTGTTATGGTGGAACATGGAGACTCCTGCTTGCCAGGGTCTGTTATCACTTTGCCAGGGCATGTTATCACTTCCAGAGGCAGCTGTTATCTCAGAGATAGCATGGCCCATTCCCACCATAACTTTATAAACCTCAATAAAATCTTTCTTTCTTGTCTACCTTTACAATGGCAAACGGTGATAAAACCACTGAGGTTTAGGTATCAGTTTTGTACAAACTGTCAGAAAGACAAATGAACTGTAAGATTTTGGCAACCAGCTTTAGGAAATAGAACTATTGTCCTTGGAAAACAAAAAAATCAATTGTCCTACAGTTAGCAGAGACATATGGGTGAACTGGTGATGGATGTGGATTGAATGCAGAGGAAAATGCTGGGCATGCTGGTTTTCAAAAGATACGATATTGGTCTTCTGGAATGTGCTTTCCTTTCTGTAGAGTTGCAGTTTAGCTGAGGCTATAGCTGGCCATGAAGGGATGGGAAAAAGAAAAACGGTCTGCCCAGGAAGATGATGAAGTCACCATCCCTGGAGATGTTCAAAAAAAGGGTAGATGTGGCACTGAGGGATATGACTGAGTGGGCACTGTGGGGATGATTTTATGTTTGAACTGGATGATCTTAGCAGTCTTTTCCAAACTTAATGATTCTTTGATTCTATGGAAAGAGCTGCTTGCACTGTTCTTTGGTGGGGGATGCCCATGGGAAAAAGGGTTCATCAGCTTGTAATGCAGCTGTAGAACTCCTTGTCTCAGGATGTTATAGGTGCTAAAAGTTTACTTGCAAAGACCAGCCAGATTTACAGAGTGCACCTCTACTGTAAGTTGTTAAAAGCAGACAATTCTCCGAAAAGTCTGAGTCGTGAGTGATCTGGAGGCTGGTGGAGCACCCTGGAGAGGAATCTCTGCATGTCTGCCATTTTCTTGTACTCCTTCCTTCTGCTTTCTGGTCCTTACTGGAAACAGGATTTTGTGCTGGATAATCTACCCCCAAACTACCTGCTCTAACATGAACAGCCATCTGTCTCATACTTTGAGTGATGACCCCAGTTCTGCAGTGACATACCATCCTTATCACTCAGTAAGCCACCAAAAGCCAGAATTATTAGGCCGGGCATGTTATCACTTCCAGAGGCAGCTGTTATCTCAGAGATAGCATGGCCCATTCCCACCATAACTTTATAAACCTCAATAAAATCTTTCTTTCTTGTCTACCTTTACAATGGCAAACGGTGATAAAACCACTGAGGTTTAGGTATCAGTTTTGTACAAACTGCAACAGTAGATATTGTTCATTATCAAGACAATACTAACAAGTGGAAAATATTTAGCTTCTATGTGTTGGGGGAAAAAAAATGTCCCTTACCTTGCACAGGACTTTACAGCTTTCTTCTACACATTCTTTCCTGACTGCAGCTCTGTTGTTTCTGTCCTATGGCATGAGCTTGGAAAGAGTCAGTATAATCCCCGACCTGTAACAAGTGAAGACGTGCAACAACTTATTAGAACATATGACAAACATTGATAAACCTACATACGTATAATTAAGTAATGCTTTAATATATTGCAGAGTTCTGCGCCAGCATAATAAACCTTACAGATCTTGATGGCTATCCACAGAGGCATTAGGGTGGACATCAGCTCGGATTGGATACAAAATGGGTTTGTGAAAGATATAAGGTCCTTTACAAAGATAATGGCCATCTTTTCTGCTTTTCCATTCTATGAAAATACATATTGTCTTGGTAGTAGGATCTTGCTAAAGGTACTACAAAACCTCTACTGTTCTTTATGCAATAGTGTTCTCATAAGCCCACATTACATTATATACATATGTATATCACACACACTCACCCACATTACATCATACACATGCACACATATCCATGTCCACTACATTCTTTTCTGTTGAGATTCTCACCAGCTGATATGCATCATAGTTACCAGTGGTCATATGGATGTTAATTAGGTTTCAGGGCTGACACAGTGTTTTGTCCTGTAGTACTCTAGAGTGTGGACGTGTTAGCTGGGACAGCACTAGGTTAGGTAAAGCTTCATCCTTTCCTTTCATGGCTTGAAGATGCCTATGAAAGTGTTATTTGTTTTGAACTAATTCTGTCACTGTCTAAGTACTGATATAAGTGCATTACTATTACTACATTTCATGAGGGCAGTGTAACTTTTGTACCCCTCTTGTATTTATCTAGTAATCCCTTCTTATCTTGCATCCTCTTTCACAGTTGGGTTTTAATGTACCTTTTCAGAGCAGCACGCCAGAGAATGGTGAAATTTTTAATAAGCTAGAGAAATCATTGTTCTGTCTGAAAGTCTTCTGATTGGAATATAAAATGCAGCTAATATAGTGTCAGCGTAACAAATTTCTATTGGGGTCATGCCTAAGGGAAAGGCTTTTTGTAGTTCAGCTGAACATATGAAATAAAACAACCAAAAAACTTAGAATAAGGGGAAAAGTCATTTTAGATTAGATAAAAATTGATCTATTTTTCCTGAAGAAAAAAAATGATTATCTGCTTTGGGAGTTGACAGCCAGTGTTTTATTGAAACGCAACTACTTTTTGTTCCATTCCTGTGACCAAAAGTGAAGAGACTGATTGCAAATAAAAAATATTATTTTGCTATGGGTTTAATTAGTCTTTTCAAGTTGCTTATTTAATTTTGAAACACAAAGTCATCTTAAGAAATGAAAGCATGTGAATTATACTGTGTCATCTCCACTGAAGTATCACCTCTTCCTTGGATCAGACTGCCCCTGAGTTTGTGACTAGTCAGCCCTCACAGCTGTACTGCTCAGTGATGACAAACTCTGTGCCAGAACATTTTTCCAAGTTCTATTTGTAGTGCAATTATCATCAGCTTTAACGTTGCCCTGATTTATTACTTGTAAACTTTATTGGTTGCTTTCTTTTCTTTCCTACAATCTCACATACAAAATTATTTGTGAAGGCAAAAAATGTGTCTTATTACCATCTAACCATTTTAGGTATAATCTGTCTGTCTGGATGTTTTTCAGCTAATAAATCTAATTATCTCTGTAAAAGTCCTACCAAAATACAGGCACAATTAATAGTAGATAATTAATTATATTAATCACTGATAATAATTCTACACGTCTGAATCTGACACAGAGTAGTTAAAAGCCTACCAAGCCCTGACACTTGGATCTAATTGGAGAAAGGCCAATATCACTTACATTGCTGAATATAAATAGTGTAGGTATGACAAAGTAACAGTCATAAAATCATAGAATGTCTTGGGTTGGAAGGGATCTCAAAGATCAGTGAAGTCCCATGAGCAATAGTGTCCTTCTAGATTTACTTTTTTTGTAACTTAATGTGATAAACTACTATTTTATCTAGCAAATTCAGTATTCAGCAAGGCAGTTGAACTTCAGAGAAAGTGTGAGGCCATTTAACTTGGTGAAAACAAGTGAAAAGAACAGATGAGGAGAAACGTTGCAATATCTCATGTATAACTTGCATGTAACTCCAGCATAGCCTTTGTCAAAGGCAGCATACCTCTCTTGCTGACAGCAAAGACAGTGTGATATTGGATGCGAACTGACTTACCCCTCTAAGAAATGCCACTGCATTTCACATGAAATCTTATCTGGAAGCAAATTTCTCTCCCAGACTTTCTGTGCCACTTATACTTGTGCATGGGAAAATGTCATTAAAATGTTGTCCTGAGCAGAGTAGAGTAACAACAGCCCATAAAATTTAATTTGCCATTTCTTTCTATATTCAGACAAGTGGAAGCTGAAGCCATGTATTCATTCTCCATAAGCATATTATTTATTCATAATTATTAGACCCTCCTACATTTAAGGCATGTAAAGAGATCAGCAGTCAAATAAGTGCACATGCACGATAAGCTAATTTAGCTACCTTTTCTTCTTTAGAGTGCTGAAATGAAAGTCTCACTTTTTCAGATAGACTCACTGTGAGAAATTAATCAATGTATGCTTCTCACAATATTTAGTTCTACAGGCTGATTTGATATATTCAAAGTCTGAGCTGTGCTGCTGATTGAAGTAATACACCCCTCTTTATCTCCTGGTCTTTCCCTAATTCCCAACCTCCTCAGCAGGGTTACCTCCAGAAGCAGTTATTTTTATGGGTGATGAAGATGTTTGGCATTTTTTATGTTTGCTTTTTTTTTTTTTTTAAAATATAAACTTCAAAATTTTAAACTTACTAGTCATGGGGATAATAGTAAAATAATAGTGTGTGTTAAGTTAGTGCTTTGGCTTTGTTTTAGAAAAATCTAGACTGTACAGTGCTCAGTATCACAGAATCACAGCCACAGAATCACGGAATTGTAGGGGTTGGAAGGGACCTCTAGAGATCATTGAGTCCAACCCCCCTGCCAAAGCAGCTCCCTAGCCCAGGTTGCACAGGTAGGCGTCCAGGCGGGTCTTGAATGTCTCCAGAGGAGACTCCACCACCTCTCTGTGCAGCCTGTGCCAGTGCTCCGTCACTGCACTGTGAAGAAGTTCCCATGCACATTTTTGCAGAAGTTCCATGCANTTCCCATGCACATTTTTGCAGAAGTTCCATGCATCAGTTTGTGGCCCCCACATCCTGTCACT